>OY747717.1:25787500-26005000 GCA_963556495.2 Valencia hispanica | reverse complement strand
GATTGATTGATTGATTGATTGATTTTACTGTTGCATGCGCTTTATGTGCTATAGGAAATCTTTAATGCTCTTGGATGGATAAAAGCTTTCATCTCTTCTCATTTTGGTTAGGGATGAAGAAACAAAAATCCATTATCTACCTTATCATACAATAATGTGCTCTATGCTATTTTAAAAATTTACGAATACTTTTGACCAGAGAATGACCATGTAAGAAAAATATTAAGAAACTAAAGAAATTCACACCTTACTAGAAAAGTGACACAATATACCAAAATCTCAATTAGGGGAAAAATGACCCTTTTCACAAAAGAGCATTAATGGATATTTCTTTTAAAAACTACTTCAAATTATTAGTGACTTTGCAATGTTTGGTTTGTGAATGCCAGAAGTTAGCTAAGGCCAAGATGTACTCAGTTGGAAATTTGCTGGTCCCACAAAAGTAATAGCTTTGTGTTGCTGAGAAACTCATAAGCAAGTTGCAGAGACAGTTATCAGTGAAAAGGATGATATATGAAAAAAAATGTGCCTCTGAACATATAAATCTAGATTAAATTGTGTTTGATCAAGTTTAGAGGTTCTGACATGATGCCCCATCCAAAATTACTTATGGGACTCACTGTATCACATCTGGACAGAGTTGCACACTCAAAGACCCACAGCACATTTGAGCTGTGGTCACCACCAACACAATCAGCATGAGTAGTTGTTTATTTATCCACCAACTGTTGCCTTCGTCCTGACATTTAAAATGAATGACTAACCAATCAGCGTCATTTCTCAAGAGCTTGTCAATAAAAACAAGGAAACTGAAAAAGGTTTAGACGAGAGATGGTCTAGGACAGACAGTTTGGCTGTGGTCCATGAAATACAATATAATCAAAAGACCAGCTCTCAGAAAGGTCAGTTGGGCCTTTTACAGCTATTTGCATTAAATTACAGGCTAAGCATTGGACTGTTGGTTCAGTGCCAACCTGATGAGCAATGAGCTGATAAATCTAAACCTGTCAAAACATTTTGGAGGTAATTACATCATCAAATGCTGCTGATGGAAGCTGCCATTCTCTGAAAAGCGGCAGAGATTTCTGCAGAAAGCCTTTTGCTTTACTGAGAAGTTTTGCTTCGGGGATACCTTCTCCAGAAATATTGTTTAAAAAGAAAACATCAGTGAGAAAACCACTAGAACTATCCAGGGAAGATGTGACTGCTTTTAATGTATCATTTAAAAGCAATTGAAGCTGAGTTCTGAGAAAATGACGACTAATGTTGTTAAGCTGCTCTGAAACTGTTTTCATTAATTTAGAACCAAAGTATTCAGCACAACTTTATGCAATCATTAGAGAGTATTGTGGCTAAAATTTTAGAACACTATACTGGAAATACAATTATTTAATGTGGCAGCATCAAAGTGAAGTAAATACACTCAACAAAAATATAAACGCAACACCTTTGTTTCTGCACCCATTTTTCATGAGATGGACTTAAAGATCTAAAATTAATTCCAGATACACAATATTACCATTTCTCTCAAACATTGTTCACAAATCAGTCTAAATGTGTGATAGTGAGCACTTCTGCTTTGCTGAGATAATCCATCCCACCTCACAGGTGTGCCACATCAAGATGCTGATCTGACATCATGATTAGTGCACAGGTGTACCTTATACTGCCCACAATAAAAGGCCACCCTGGAATGTGCAGTTTTGTCTGACAGCAAAATGCCACAGATGCCACAAGCATTGAGGGAGCATGCAATTGGCATGCTGACAGCAGGAATGTCAACCAGATCTGTTGCTCGTGCATTGAATGTTCATTTCTCCACCACAAGCCGTCTCCAAAGGCGTTTCAGAGAATATGGCAGTACATCCAACCGGCCTCACAACCGCAGACCACGTGTAACCACACCAGCCCAGGACCTCCACATCCAGCAGGTTCACCTCCAAGATCGTCTGAGACCAGCCACTCAGACAGCTGCTGAAACAATTGGTTTGCATAACCAAAAAATTTCTGCACAAACTGTCAGAAACCGTCTCAGGGAAGCTCAACTGCATGCTCGTCGTCCTCATCGGGGTCTTGACCTGACTCCAGCTCACATTCGATGGCGTCTGGCACGTTGGAGAGGTGTTCTGTTCACGGATGAATCTCGGTTTACATTGTTCAGGGCAGATGGCAGACAGCGTGTGTGGCGTCGTGTGGGTGAGCGCTTTGCTGATGTCAATGTTGTGGATCGAGTGGCCCATGGTGGTGGTGGGGTTATGGTATGGGCAGGCATCTGTTATGGATGAAGAACACAGGTGCATTTTATTGATGGCATTTTGAATGCACAGAGATACCGTGATGAGATCCTGAGGCCCATTGTTGTGCCATACATCCATGAACATCACCTCATGTTTCAGCAAGATAATGCACGGCCCCATGTTGCAAGGATCTGTACACAATTCTTGGAAGCTGAAAATGTCCCAGTTCTTGCATGGCCAGCATACTCACCGGACATGTCACCCATTGAGCATGTTTGGGATGTGCTTGACCGGCGTATACGACAGCGTGTACCAGTTCCCACTAATATCCAACAACTTCGCACAGCCATTGAAGAGGAGTGGACCAACATTCCACAGGCCACAATTGACAATCTGATAAACTCTATGCGAAGAAGATGTGTTGCACTGCATGAGGCAAATGGTGGTCACACCAGATACTGACCGGTTCTGAGTCCCCAGACCCCCAATAAAGCAAAATAACTGCACATTCCAGGGTGGCCTTTTATTGTGGGTAGTATAAGGTACACCTGTGCACTAATCATGATGCCAGATCAGCATCTTGATGTGGCACACCTGTGAGGTAAAGCAAAGCAGAAGTGCTCACTATCACACATTTAGACTGATTTGTGAACAATGTTTGAGAGAAATGGTAATATTGTGTATCTGGAATGAATTTTAGATCTTTAAGTCAATCTCATGAAAAATGGGAGCAGAAACAAAGGTGTTGCGTTTATATTTTTGTTGAGTGTAGTAGGAGTTCTTAATTTCCCTCTTGGATCAATAAACTATTTTTGAATTCAATTGAAATTATTCCTGAATATACATCATTTGGTCATTTGAAAGTGATATGTTCTCTCTGTGGAAAAAAAGTTGCTACACAGGCGAATAGACTGATGCATGACAGTAAAAAGAAAGTTTGGGTTTTTAAAAGTTTTTTATTTATTTATTTTTGATAAAGAAGAATGCATTTAAATTATTAATGTGTGCATAACAAGACAAAACACCAGTTATTATTATTATTATTATTATTTTTTGCTGTCTTTGGCAAAGTTGACAGTCTTCAGAAGATGACATTCATAGTGAAGGTGTCTTGCACCTTTCTCCTATCGGTTTTCAACATAGCTTCATTGTTATTGGTTCAACCTTTTTAATTTTCAGCAATTCAAATGTCAGCTATATACAAGGGAAACTTCAAAAGCATTTCAAGTAACCACTCATTGTGGAAATATTTATAACAGTACACCCCTGTTGTTTTGGACCTTTATTTCTGCAGCAAATTTCAGTTCCCAATTCTGCTTGGACATCAAAGAATCTCACCCTAAATGTAACGTGAAGCATGTCTTTCCCTTAAACGCCTTAGTTTAGGTTATCTAGCAAAGCAGGAACACAGCATGACAAAACCTCCACAATGGTCTAGCCAAGAAAGGGTGAGTTATTTTTTTCTAATAACCAGTTGCATTTTGTTCTTTTCAGCGGAGCAGTATTCCAGAAAGCGTCCTTAAAAGCTTCGATTTGCAAACATTAGTTTTGCAAAACCTGCAACTGGTTTGTCATGTTTAGTTTTTATTGCTCTTTTGTTTTAATACTTAAACTGATACTGATAGGTTTGCAGTCTATCTACACTATTCCAAAACGAAAACCAGTCCCTTTTATGTGTGAAACAAGAATGTGCTATAATGTGCTTTAATTCAGATTCTATAAATTGTGATAATTATGCTGTAAAGAAGTAAAGTTATTTAGGATGATAATGGCATACAACTAATGTAAAAACATAAAAAACCTTTTGCAGGCCGCAGTCTGAAACTTCAGAAATAATTGAAATGATGATGAGTCACATTTTAAAACATATGTTTAAACCATAGACTGTATAATTCCGGAATTGCGCCGCTCAAGGTGGATGTTGGAGTAGCTCTGTTACTTTGGTTCATATTTTTTTCTTTTTTTAAACTTTAATTCTTCTTTTTCTGGTAGAAACATTGTTTTTGTGGACAACTGTTCTCTCTGGTTTTGAATGATGTGCAGCTGGAAGGATTTTTGCTGATACTTTTTATTTTTGGACATTTGTTATGATGCATAACCATGGCAACAAGGTGGTTTACAACTGGCAGCAGCTGATTAACATCACAAAAGCTCAAATAATACCTCAACTACAGCCACAAAACCCTGATGAGTTGAAAAGAAGACGCCATAGATCCAGAGCATCCTCTACATCAGACTGTCATACAACAACAGAGCGTCTTCAGTCA
Organism: Valencia hispanica; assembly: GCA_963556495.2. NCBI lineage: Eukaryota > Metazoa > Chordata > Actinopteri > Cyprinodontiformes > Valenciidae > Valencia > Valencia hispanica. The sequence goes on along the minus strand of OY747717.1, from coordinate 26,000,496 downwards.
GAGGCTTCTTCAGATCTGCAGACTGCTACAGGAGATCATCCCTACCCACAGCCATCAGCATCTACAACAAATCTTTGAAGAAACTTGCATAATGAGTTACAACAACATTTAATTTCCCTTTGGGATTAATAAAGTAATTTTGAATTGAATTTGAAAATTTAGAACTGTCATCAGGCGATTTGACGGGACGCCTTTCCTAGGTGTACATTGTGTAAGGGATAATGCCCGACAAGGTGTCCATTAACAGAAATTAATGGACTTCGCGGAGTGGAATATTAAGTTGACATGGGTCTATTTCCTCTTAAAAACACATAAGGGACATGTCTTACGATGTTTGGCGAAGTAACTCACCCCAGCTTGGTGCGTCTTGGTGTATATTCCGGAATTGCGCCGCTCAAGGTGGCAGCATGTTGGAGTAGCTGTGTTACTTTGGTTCATATTTTTTTTCTTTTTTCTTTTTTTTTCTTTTTTAAAACTTTAATTCTTCCATTTTTGGTAGAAACATTGTTTTTGTGGACAACTGTTCTCTCTGGTTTTGAATGCTGTGCAACTGGAAGGATTTTTGCTGATACTTTTTACTTTTGCACATTTGTTATGATGCATAACCATGGCAACAAGGTGGTTTACAACTGGGAGCAGCTGATTAACATCACAAAAGCTCAAATAATACCTCAACTACAGCCACAAAACCCTGATGAGTTGAAAAGAAGACGCCATAGATCCAGAGTATCCTCTACATCAGACAACTACAGAGCGTCTTCAGTCAGAGGCTTCTTCAGATCTGCAGAGCGCTACAAGAAATCATCCCTACCCACAGCCATCAGCATCTACAACAAATCTTTGAAGGAACTTGCTTAATGAGTTACAACAACATTTAATTTCCCTTTGGGATTAATAAAGTAATTTTGAATTTGAATTGAATTGAATTGAATATACTTTTAAACATGTGGAAAAGACATGCAAGCAAGACAAAATCTTCAAGGAGCTCGGAGGGCTTTAAGTTACCATGTAGGTTAACACTCAGGCGAGGAATGACTGACTGCCAGCTCCTTTTATCCTCCTGCAGTCCGAATGATCTACAGGTATGCATGAACACACCTGCAGGGCTTCACCCACCAGAGCTGGAGCCTGTCCCTCCGCTGTGCCCTCTGGTGGACAAACTCTGGAAAGGCAAAGGAGAGAGAAACCACCAAACAACCCAAAACCCCAGACTCCTGACAGAGTTTTAGTCTTTTAGTCTTTGTTTTTCTTAGTCTGGTTTGTTACCTATGTTTCTCATCATCAAATAGATGTAAATATAGATTATTTTGAATAACAATACATGTACACTTTAATTCACATAGTAGCTTTGGGTGATTTTTCTTTTAGAGTTTGGGTGACAAGTCCTGATCTCTAATATAGATAGGTGGGAAACAGATTAACTCATGTTTTTTTTTATGCATATTAATTGATCATTCAACTAAAGAGGAAAAGATGAATAATTCGAAGATTTATTAATGGTGAAATGTTTCAGCCAGATTAACACTTTATACAGTAGAGGGATTTTAAAAAGTGCAAATCAGAGCTAAAATATGAAAGAGTATTTCAGTACTTCATACAACCTCAGTTCAGTTACAGACGTACTCATCTAATTCAAGTGCATCCTGTTAAGGTGGAATCTGCCAACAGCAACGTTATTTATTTTTCAAAAGATTTCAGAAACCTAAGATGATAAGTTTCCTAACTTATGGATGTTTTTGGAAATCGTTTAAATCATCTCACAGTAGTCCAGATTTTGATTCGTTTAAAATTGTAAAACTGTTTACACAGTGAGTCTGTAAAATGAAATGTTTTCGACTTTTGAAAATCACAATTAAAGAAATCTGGTCTCACAAAGAGACGGTACATTTGAAGTGGTTTTCATAGTTTGTAGGGAAATGATAACCATCCATTTCTAACAGATTGTGAGCACAGACTCTGGATGTTACAAGGGCTGAAAATCCAAAACTCTTTTGCACATCTCTTTATAGCAAAGGTGAGCCACCAGTGAACAGCGGGCACCAGGAGCAAGCCAGCTTCGCAGAAGCATACTTGAGGGGGGGGGCACATTTTTCTGATTAGGCAAGAAGAAAACCAAAATAAAATTACGTCACAACGGTGAATTGCCCAGCTATGAAGTCTGTACAGCACTGACTCTGTTTTGACTTGGCCTTGCCTTCTACAGTATAACACCTGAGCAACAAACACACTCAAAAAGGGTGGTGATAAATGACTTAATATGTTGATGACAAAATGTGCACTTTCACTCTTTATGGGCCAAAGATGAAGACTCTGACTGATATCAAATGAAAGAAAAAAAATCAATAGTGTCACAGAGGGAATACTTTACGTAGAAAGACAGCAGCTTTAATGTACCTTAGTATTGATTTTACACATTTGGTAAGAGCTAATGTAGATCTCCACTATGATTTTTCAAATGCTACTGCCTTTAGGTGTTTGAACAGGTTAAAAGTTTGGAACAATACTCATTAAACCCATTTGGGGTCTTTGACCGACCAAATTGAAAGATGCACCACCTTCAGGGAAGGATATACATCGCCTTTCAAAAGAATAAATATCCTTTAAACCTTTTCAAACTTTGTCACATAACAACCTCTTTTTTCTTCTTTGTAAAACTCTGAAAAGTGAGGGATACATTTGTTTGCAGCCCAGTTTTTTTCTGAAGAAGTTTAATTGAATTGAATTCAATCAACTGTGTTCAAAATTCAGCTAAACAGCAAAGTGAGACTGTAATTTAATCTTAGTATAAATCTAGGAATCAGAGTTAAGCATGTCATATTGATTTGTAGCAAGTGGAACAAGTAGAGTGAAAACATGTCCAAACAAAGTCACCTCTATTGATTTTGACTTTGATGGCAGATCAGGTTAAATTAATACTAAAAGCAAAATAGATCAGACTATGAGATATTTTCAGTCCATATGTACTTGATTTGGCTCACTCAAATTGCTCAAATGACATTTTAGAGCTGGCTGTAGGCCAGAGAGTAATTTTCTACAAGGGAAACTGCATACTTTCCCTAACTCTCTTCTATTCATAGCTCAGTGGAATTACAAAAATCATTGTCAGTTTCTCAACTTGGATGCTTGAGTGGAAGCAGTAAAAAAAACAGTCATACTGTAAAATATTTATTTCCAAAGATAGCCAGAGTGTTGGCAAGTTGGTATCTCAGTGAGGAGCAGGGGGAGAAAAGGAGCTTGAGATTTAAAATTGTTTTTTAAGAGACAGAGCTGGAGAGATAGGTGAGCACTGCAAGAATGTGAAGACAGACCAAGATCATGAGTCTGACAAGTGGTTCAGAAAACTACCACAGCCTTCTCAAGATAGAGGAATGAACTGGTAATGAGTGGTGAGAAACCCTGGATAGATGATTAAGGAGTGCAAGTAGAGTAATCCACTGTGGTTACAAGGTAACTGGCCATGCTCACACACACACACACACACACACACACACACACACACACACGCACACACACACACACACACACACACACACGTGCACACACACACACAATAACAACAACAACAACAGTAAAAGGGAACAAGTGAGATGACAAGAAACAGAGGGAGGAAAAACACTACACCAAATCAGTTGAGTTGAGTTGATACATTTAGTCTCAAATGGTCCTCTTTATTGTGGAGAGTTTCATACAGTCTCTGAGGGATAGTTTCTCTGCATAAAGCCATATCTTGGCTCCATTATTGTGTCAATAAGAAGGAAAAAAGTACAAATTCACTGTATGTTTAATAAAGAAGCTTTATACCACTCCATGATAGATTACCAACCACATTATTGAACTCAAGTTCAGTGGCTTTGACCCTTGGGTATGTCAACCATACCTAAGAACACCAGTGGTTTTAGATGGTTGACACGGCTCACTGCCCAGTGCTGCACGGTAGGGGGCAAGCTATGAACACTTGCAAAAAAATTAAAAAAGTCATCTGTCATTTGCAGTCTGAAAAATCTTGAAATACACAGACTGGCCAATCTTAAAATTGATTTTTGATACTCTTTGAAACATAGTTTGAGATGTAAAAAACATGTATTCTAGATATAAAACAAAAGATATAGCTTTCAGATTTTTTTTTACCTTAGAGCTACATTAGAATGAATGTAAAACGCACCATGTACAGACTGGTAAGACAGAATTATTGTACACAGATGACATATTCTATGAAAAAAAGGGGAGTGGGTGTACTGTATATTAAACGTATGTTAAATGTTTCTAGACAGCAATATACAGCAAACAGATCCATGTTTTTTAGTCTTAATGTTTCAAAAAAGTTACACATAAAGAGGTTAGGGTTTTTAGAAGACTGGTTTTAATTCATTTCAGTTCAATTAAACTCAATTCAATTCATTATAAGGGGCTGATTTCCAAACAAATATTTCAAGTATTTCAGAAAGAAACCTCCAATTTATGTGCAGAAATATGAAGTCAACTCAGTCCAGTCATATAAACAGATTCAAAGTCAGCTACGTTCCAACTTGATCCTAGAACGATGTTGTGGCCGAGGCTGCCACTCAGGTATGAACAGCTTCCTTTCAACGATTGCTTTCGTTTTGCCTCTCTTTCATGAATGCCATGTTGAACTGTGCATGGCTAATAGTTGTACTGTCAACAGATTCTCTGACCTGACCTGTTGTCCTCCACTCCTCCACTCCACTAGAGTTACTATGAACCTTGTATTATTTCTAAGAAATAACTGCACACAGTTGGAGTTTATAATCTTCATTGTTTATTTTTAACAGAAACTTGGCTGAGTGCAGATGCCCCTGTTGTTCTAACAGAGGCTTCCCCACCTAATTTTAACTTCACTTATTCTACAAGGAGTAGAAAAAGGGGAGGCGAAACTGCTTTTATAAGTTCATCAACACTTTCCGCCAAACCTGTTTTATTTGATAACTATTTAACTTTTAAATATAATGCAGCTGTTTTTAGCTCTCCCCAGATTTTATTTGTCACAATTTATAGGCCTCATAAAAAGAGTGCACTTTTTATTCAAGAATTTTCAGAGTTTTTATCAATTTTGCACAACTCCTTTGAAAGGATCATTTTAGCTAGTGAGTTTAATCTACATATGGATAACCTTTTAGACCCTTTATCAACAGATTTTTTAAACATTCGGACTTATATGGATTTTAGCCAACATGTCTTGCAGCCGACTCACAACAAAGGACACACCCTGGACTTGGTCATCATGTATGGCCTGTCCACCCGTGTGTCCTCTGTTGTTGTCTCTGACCACTACTGTGTGTTTTTTAACATCACCAGTTTTATTTAGCAGGAGACCTCTGTGAGAACTGTCAAGAAGCGCCATCTAACCCCTGAAGTGGCTGCAGGTTTTCTGGAAATTTTTGAAAAGAATCCTCCTATTGTTTTACCTGCCCCCTGTGATTTTATTGTAAATGATTTTGGCCGTGGAAAAATGAAAACCTCCGAAAAGTGAAGAGAAATTGTAGGGCAGCAGAGAGAAAATGGAGGAAAAGTAAAACCACACTAAACCATCAAATATACACAGATCTTCTCAAATTATACAACAATGCAGTAAGAAATTCAAGAAATTTATACTTCTCCAAAATCATCTCGGAACATAAAAATAATTCCAAAATCCTTTTTTCCACCATTGATAAAGTTTTTAACAGAGCTACTACTGCATTTCCTAAAACCCCCTCACACACTCTTTGTGAGGAGTTCGCAGACCACTTCAGAGGGAAGGTAGACATCATCAGATGTAAGATTTTATCTTCTCAGAGTAACATGGTTTTAGACAAATCTGAGCGTGTGTCTTTACCAGAGGAAACGCTGGACAATTTTGTCCTGGTAGAAGCTGGGACTCTTGATAAAGTTTTCTCCTCAGTGAGGCCCACCACATGTGTTTTGGACCCGATTCCCACTTCCTTTTTTAAGCAATTTTATGGATCTTTTAGAGATGAGATTTTAACCATGATGAATTGCTCCCTTCAGACGGGGGTCTTTCCTGCCGCCTTTAAAGGGGCGGTAGTGAGGCCCCTGTTGAAGAAGAGCAATTTAGATTTTGATGATTTTAACAATTTTAGACCAGTATCTAACTTACCTTTTTTAAGCAAAATTTTAGAAAAAATTGTTTTAATTCAACTTAATGATTTTATTAATGAGCACAATGCCCTGGAGAAATTTCAGTCTGGTTTTAGGGTGAACCACAGCACAGAGACGGCCCTTTTGAAGATTTTAAATGATTTTAGATTAAACTATGACGCACAGAGGGTGACAGTGTTGGTTCTACTGGATCTAAGCGCTGCCTTTGACAAAGTAGACCACACTATTCTTTTAACCCGTTTAAAACAGATTGGCCTCTCTGGTGCTGTTCACAAATGGTTCACATCCTATCTCACAGACAGGACTTTTATGGTAAGTTTAGATACCTGCTCCTCTAGGGTCCATAGGATTACATGTGGTGTGCCCCAGGGTTCGATTTTAGGCCCAGTGCTTTTTTACCTGTATATGCTCCCTCTTGGCAGTGTCATCAGAAGACATGGAGTCAACTTTCACAGTTATGCTGATGATACACAGCTGTACATCTCCATTTCTCCCGATGACACATGGCCAATGGATGCACTTTTTAACTGCATTTTAGACATCAAATCCTGGATGGCAGAAAACTTTCTCCAACTCAACCAGGACAAAACTGAAGTTTTAGTCATCGGTCCTGAGGCTCAGAGAGAGAAACTTTTACCAAAACTACAATCACTGTCTTTTAATCCCTCTTTACAAGTGAAGAACCTGGGCGTGATTTTTGACTCTGAGCTGACTTTTATTCCTCACATAAAAAATATTACTAAAATAGGTTTTTATCAACTAAAGAACATCGGCAGAGTCCACCCCATTCTCTCTCGGGCCAACACGGAGACACTGATGCATGCTTTTATCTCCAGTAGAATTGATTACTGTAATGCCCTGCTTTCTGGTCTTCCCAAAAAGAGTATATCTGGTTTACAACTACTACAAAATTCAGCAGCACGTGTCCTGTTGAAGACTAGGAGGGGGGAGCACATTACATCGGTCTTAAAATCATTGCATTGGCTCCCCGTACATTTCAGGATCGATTTTAAGGTTCTTTTAATGGTTTTTAAGTGTCTTAATGGTCTTGGGCCTTCTTACCTCTCTGAACTGCTTTTACCATATAAACCTTCGCGGTCTCTGCGCTCCTCTGGCAGCCGTCTCCTTGTCACCCCAAAAGTCAGGACACACGCATGGTGAGGCGTCTTTCCAGTTTTATGGCCCTCTCCTTTGGAACAGGCTGCCAGAGGACCTCAGGGCCGTGGAGAACATTCATGTTTTTAAGAGCAAGCTCAAGACAAACCTTTTTTGCCTAGCTTTTCACTGATTATTATTTATTACTGTTTGTTTACTTGCTCTGCATGTTTTATATGATAATATTTTTATCAGTGTTTTACTATTTAATCTTAGCACATTAATTTACTGTTTATTTTTTTGTTTTTTTTACTTTGATTTATCTTAATCCCTGTTCCAGTGTTTTCTCTGTGGGAGCCCTCTGCCCAGGGAGCGGTGGTCGGCTGTGGCTGCCTGGGTGCTCTCCAGGTGGAGCTTGGGTGGAGGTGGGGGTCTTGGCCTTGCCTCCACTGGGTGCCCTGTGTCAGCGCCTCGGCTGCTGCTGTTAATCTACCACTGCCGGGGGAGATGGCTCCTCTGATGGCGTTTCCTTTCATGGTTCATCTGCACTCGGCCCAATGTCCTTTTTTACTTTTTCTTTTAACTGTGTGTGTGCATGGGAGTTGGGTTGGGGGGAGGGGGGTATGACTGTGACCATGCTTTTAAATCTGTGGGGGAGGGAAGGGAAGGTGGTTTTATGTGGGGTCATTTTAATCTGTAAAGCACTTTGTGATGCAACTTCTTGTATGAAAAGCGCTTTATAATTGAAGTTTGATTTGATTTGATTTGATATAATAACACTCAGGTGTCTGGGGTGTTTCTGTGTGTTTGTCTCCTTTTCTGTCCACCTTTCTGGTGATCTCCACCAGGGGGTCTCTCCAGAGATAGGCTCCTGTCCATCATTGTTAGAGCTATTACCTGGGCTGGATAAAGGGAGCTGGCTGTCAGCACTTCGATACCTGAGTGTTTTTCCTCTGTGGTAACCTCTAGCCTTCTGCAGTTGCCTGAGTGAAGCTAAGTGAAACTTATTATCTCTTTGTGTACTCACCTGTGTACTACTTACCCTTTGCTCCTATAAAGGTTCCTTTGGTCAACTCCAAGATTATGTGATCCGTTCTCAAGCCCTGGAAATAAAAATAAGCCCCTGGAAATCCTGCCAGTAGTGACAGCCTCAAAGTTCCTTGTTACCCTCGTGCTCTCACTCCAACTAGAAGCTCTGTCTGTCTGTCCACCCTCTGCCTTCTGTCTTCCGTCTCTGGTTGTTCCACCACTGTCTCCCCTAGATCATTACCGACTACTCAATGAAACATCCCGGACTCTGCTCACACTCCCTGGCGTCATCTCATCCATCTGAAAGTCAGCCTCACCTGAGATCATCCATGTCAACTCATCTGTAAATACAATATACTCACCTCTGGACTTCCCTTTCTACAGTGCTGGTCCCTTATTCCTCCTGTGCAGTTTTCCTGGTTCCTGTGCTCATGAACTAATCATTGCTTTTAATAAATAATTTATTTTACACCTTGGTCCCACTAGTAGTGCTCTGCATGTGGGTCAGAAAGCTAAACAAAAACATGGCAATAACTATGCATAATCTGAAAACATCTGGTTGCAGTAGATTCTATTTAAGGGTTCCAGAATAGAGGGAGCTGAGTACCATTATTCAGATGTTAATTTAGAACAAAAAAGACCACGTGCCCTTTTCCTTCCACTTCACAATTATGCTTTAATTTATCTTGGTCCACAACAAAAGATCTCAATTAAATACATAAAATTATGTGTGTGTGAAAAAATTCAGAGTATGGATACTTTTGCTACGCCCCATTTGTGTTCATTATAAAGAAAATTAGTCACTAAGTTTACAGAGAAATCTTAGGTGATCACAAAAAACACTTGTATTAGTAAATTACAACATGTTATTGAGAATAAGTGAATGAGTCACAAACTGATTATAATGAACTGGCCAAACAGTAACAGATATTAAGGAATACAAATCACAGCCAGTGCTCACAGTTGTGCTGTATAATAAAGCCTCCACAAATCATTCTGAGCTTCAGAGAGACAGAGTGACCTTGACAAAGCAGAAATGTCTCTATAAAAAGATTAGGTTTATTCATGTATAAATGCATCTGCCCACGTCAGCAGCACTGTTGCCTATTATTCTTTAGTTCGTCATGATTCAGAGCATGCTTGCAAGACAACAATGTCTATGATGAAGGCTGTTCATATTTTCAGGGAGCTCCAACTCTCTGTGGCTGTCCCTTAGTCTCTCTGTCTGAGCATGTGCAGAGAGGCACTGCAGTGCTGCACTGTGAGAAGAGAGAGCCAGACAGAGGAGAGGAGAGTTCTCTTTGCCGTCCCATGTGTACAAAAGCATTTAGAGAATAAAATAACTTATTTGTGGGTAGTCCGCTGCTGCAGGCCTGCATGGTGAGGAATCCATTAAGCATAAATGTTTTGCATCAATGTCAGCAACTCACAAGACAGTGAATCACTTTTCATGGCATATATTCAAATTCACTAGTGTACGAGAGCAAATGTTGTTTGGGTTGTTCTCTTGACAAATGGATATGCTAAAAGTGTTTGGTATAATAAGACAGGTCAGGTAAAATCATTTCCACCTTTCCCCAGTGTTAACTTTCTACTTGTCCTGATATCTCAATGAGCTCCTTAATCAAGACTAACAACCAGTAGGTCTTGTTTATTCCCCATACAAAACCCCATCCTGTTACATTCCTTCTTTAATTGCTTTTCTGTCCGATCTCATTTAGAACTGTTGCTATCTCAGTTTTATCCTCTCCATTTGGAGAATGATAGTTTACTTGTTAAGTAAAAGAAAAAGTGGCTAAAACAACCCATAGAGAACTGAAATAACTAATTTCTGTGAATGTCAGAAAGATAGTTACACATTTGAAGACATCTCTAAAGGCAAGGTCATCATCAATAATGGTAAAAAGCATGGAAAACATGTTTTGTTCTGCTTATGACCAAAAACCTGATAAGCAAATCAGAACGAGGGTCTCCTTTGACATTCTAAATAAATTATTCAAATGTCACAGATAATTATTTGATCTCTCTGTTCCAAAAGATGAGTTTTGTCTCTTGTGTCCCCTTGCTTTGATGCAGTATAAGTGACCAACAGTATTAGATTGTTTGCTGCAGGCAGGCAAGATCTCTCCCTGCCTCTCGGGCTGCTGAGGCATCATCAGAACAGGTGGAACGTAAACGGCACAGCATGCGCACCTCACAGTCGTGACGCACGCTGATATTTCTAAAAAGCTGTCATCCATTTTGTGGGCAATGATGACGATTGTGGCGGAAGAAGGTGTGGTGGTGGTGGGGGTGAGATATGTTGGTCAAAAGGGCCATCAAGTGGCCAGAAGCTGAAGTGCAGCCCCTCAGAGCAGAGCTGGAGCAGATAGTGCAGTATAGTAGGGGATCGGTTGTAATGAAGCCAGCAGACCGGTGAAACACTGCTTTCTCTTGCACTGAAAACAGTCACGCTTCAGTAGGCCCTTTGAAGCGGAATCGAGGTGTCATTTTCTGCCAAATGATTCTCCAAGAGGTACAATTCCCAGTGTTCAAGAATATATATCTTGTAATTGGATCCATTTTATTACCTTTCCCCTGTATAGACACCGACTAATGCTGTGTCACTAATGTCCCTGTGTCAGTGCCCTACTGGATAAAAAAAAGAGCAGATGTAAGTGACACCTCTGTCCTCTTGTTTCATGAGGATATCTTTTACAGAATCCTCAGTAGTTCTGCTGTAACGCCACCCTGTGTCCTTTAGAAACTGAAGAACTCTTGAGCTCTCCAAGTGCAGGTAAACACTACAGGTGTTCCGATAGGGGCCAGACTCAGGTCAAGGTAAATCATGAATAAGGTCAGCAGAATCTGAGAGGTTTAATGCCACACCTCTTAGATAGCTTGACCCAGTAACTGAGTATATGTAAAGGTGGTTTAGCAGAGCGTGAAAATAACAATGTGTTTTCTGCTGATCATTATGCTGTCTAATGTGTTGTTAGCTCTTGTCAGTGAGAGAAGCTCTTCCTCCCTGCAGACATAAGAGGCAGCTGTTAATGAGCTTGCTTTAATTCATAAATTGGCAACATAGTTTGTTACGTTTCAACATGATAAGATGAAACATATGCAGAGCTACTGGGATTCAGGCTAAAAATAGCGTGTTTGTCCTACAGTACTTTGGTAGATATTTTTTTTCCTAGATGCTCAATTAAATCACAAAGTCTGCTTTTCTCTTTTAGCACACCGCGTGGGTTCGTTTGTGATGACTTAGCTGATGTAAGTCTCTGGTGCTCTGACACAGATAATTAAGGCAGAAATTTGCTTCATACTTCCAAAATTTTTAGAAAATCTATAAATTAATCTCTGTCTTCTGATTTCTGCAATTACTGTGTGATATTATTAGTTTAATGATTAGTTGATTAAAATGAAGTTGCTTTAGTTATGCTGTTCTTGCCATGCTGCTGCTGTTAACATACAATATGGCTTTCTGCCCAGGGCGGTGCGGTCATTTGGGAAGTCATAAATAAACAAGAAATTCCCTGTCAGCTGTGCACCAAGCAGTTTTTACATTGCTTATTTACATATGCAGTCAATGGTAAGAGGCACCTCCTTTGGTGTAAACAGAGTTAGCGCCCTAAGAAAATATTACTATTGATTAAAATATTCGAGGCTGATGTTTGTATCTAATTTGAAGCTTATTATTTGTTCAATATTTCTGACAAGCAACGTATTAAATTTTGTTAGGGTGAGAAGAGTGCCGGTGTGTGTTTTGGGCAGCAAAAATAAGGGGCCTGATAGCAGGGAAGTTGATCATATACCACCAGTCCCTGAATCACTACTCTGACACCCTGTTTGTAAAAATTATAGCCTACAATTTTAAAACCAAGTTATTGGTCTATAAAGCACTAAGTGGTCTTGTCCTATACATCTTAGAGTTACTTTTCATTTTTTTCTTTCTTGGCCTATTAGCTCATCAGAGACTTTGTCATCTAGTTCCCCCCAGCACCTGTTCTATACAGGAAGAGGGAATGTTTAGTGTCCAAGATTCAGAACACTAAAACCAGCTAATCTAAGACGTACATAAACAGTTGGTTCCTTTAAAACGGGACTACAACCTTTATTGTTCAATCCAAGTATCACACAAACGCAAAATTTTATTTCAGCAGGTTTTCAGTTCTTATAATTCTCATAATTGCCTTGACAGTGGTGGCTTCTTTTGCTTTTTGCGCATCACCGTCTTACGTACTGAAACGTGGCTGCTAGTCTAGTTACAACCGCGCGAGGGCAGCAAAGTTCATGACGCTCTACAAAACCAGGAGCGCGTGTTTGTGCGTGCGCGTGTCTGGCTTAACTGTTCTCGTTGATATTATTTTACGTCTCTCCGACAGTTCACCCTCAACCTGAAGGTTTGGTTTTTTTTGTCACCGTGTCACTCAATTAATTTGACTTCGTGGGTAGACGTTTTGCAAGTATTTTCTAGCATGTCTTTTGTTTATTTCATTTTATTTTACATAACTCGTACACATTATTTTAATGTGTAAGTTTTGATGGGGAAATCAAAATAATTAGGTCACATCTGAGGTCGGAGTTTTAGCATGGCTGAGTGAATGGGAGGGTCTTCCTAACCTTACGCGCTGAAGTTAAAGCAGCGAGGAGGCAGTCGCTCCAAGCGTGGACAGTCGACACACCGACGTCATGCTGCTGAAGCCCAACAGGAGTGCTCTCCTGCTCACCGTCACCTGCATGTGTTTCTCGGGAGCGATGCTTTGGTCTTACCAGGAGGAGGATGCCAGTGAGGGGTAACTGTTTTTAACATCAGTTTTTAAACTAACGGAGAAAAACAAACACATATGAACTTCGTCCAAAAGTAGCCTATATCTTTTTTTGTTTTTTCTTCCAGGGAGAAATGCTCTGAGAATAACATTTCAACTACAAAGTATCCCTGCGTGAAGTCGACCGGAGAAGTTACGACATGTTTCAGGTACACCAAGTTAAATTTATGTTGTAAAAGCAGAAAACAGGGAAGCTACAGTGCGTATTGTTGCTTGGTGTTATTCTGACATCTGTTGCAATACACCTTATAAAATGTAGCTTGGTTGTTAAAACGAAATAGTACTTTAAGTCTAAAATAGTCTAATGTTATATCTGCCCCACGGAACAATAAAACACAATACAAAAAAATGAATCAGAAAAGATAAATGAATGTTTGCTTTTTAATTGTTTCTAGTGAATAGCTTTCTACTGAATTTTGTTTGCACAAGTAGTCAAATCTACATCCTTTATACATTGACTTATTCTGTGGGACTGTATTTATATATGAAAAAAAGATGGATACCTCCATAGCCTGATGCAATCATTAACCTGCGCCCAGAGTTTATAAACATTGTGGATAAATATCCTATCTGAGGCTACCTATCAAACTGTTAGTGGCTAATCTTTCCTCTATGCTCACAGCCTTACAGGCATAATGACAACTTACTGCTGATTTTATGAAGTTATTGGTTTTTTTTCCACTGAACTCATGGAAAAGTTCCTGGCTTAAAACGACTCACATGTGACAAACAGTATGGATTTTGTATAAAGCAACACAATTAAACAAGCATTAGTACTCATGTTTGGAAATGAACCTTCCAGAAAGATGAATCATTTAACCATAACAAAAACTACAGAAGTGCTACTGTAACATCTCCAAAACACTTCTTAACATTTGCTTTGATTTTAAACTTTGTTTGGGGTGACTGATGGCTCAAATGGAATGGGATACTCTATTTACAGACTCGTGATTTATGGTAAAGTCAAGTGTTGTTTTTTTTGCTTCACAAACACAATCATAAAACTTGGGGAGCAAATTTCAAACATGTTTTGAAGATCTTAATTTATAGCAAATCAATGTCCTCAAGTCCCATTTAAGGAGATATTTTTCAAGCTAAAAAACCAACAGATTCTTGAGTATCTCTTCCAAGACACTGACTTTTAAAGGTTTTGCTTTACATTGCTTAACCGACCTCTGGCCATGGTTAAGTGGCATCCTGTTTGATCTTCTCATCTTAAACACACTCTTAACATAATGATGTTGGTTTATGGTTACTGGCTGCAACCGCAAGTTGTTTCCCACACTGTTTATTTAAAGAAGAAAAATCACTTCAGCTAAAAACCATGATAATGCCTTCCAGGGTGCATTTCAGGTCACCTGCACAGTGTGAGCTAGAGACTATCCCAACAATCCCCTGCATCAACAGTGAAAGGGCCTTATATATGGCTCCAAAAACTATAAAGTATGCCTTAAATTTGGTTACATCAATGTGGAAATTCTATGTTTCTTATTGTGACTTGGAAGTTTTTAAACATGATTTAAGTTGGCAAATTTATGATGCTGAAAAAACATATGCATATGGTATTCATTAGCTTGGGAACGTTTAATTGCACAGTTACAAAGCCTATCAAAGACCTATTTCTGATTAAAGTTACCCCCAGATATGAAGCCAGAAATATTTCACATTTTGTTACATGTTATATTCAAATTCAATTCAATTCAAATTCAAAATTACTTTATTAATCCCAAAGGGAAATTAAATGTTGTTGCAACTCATTATGCAAGTTCCTTCAAAGATTTGTAGATGCTGATGGCTGTGGGAAGGGATGATCTCTTGTAGTGCTCTGCAGATCTGAAGAAGTCTCTGACTGAAGACGCTCTGTAGTTGTATGACAGTCTGATGTAGAGGATGCTCTGGATCTATGGCGTCTTCTTTTCAACTCATCAGGGTTTTGTGGCTGTAGTTGAGGTCTTATTTGAGCTTTTGTGATGTTAATCAGCTGCTGCCAGTTGTAAACCACCTTGTTGCCATGGTTATGCATCATAACAAATGTCCAAAAATAAAAAGTATCAGCAAAAATCCTTCCACCTGCACAGCATTCAAAACCAGAGAGAACAGTTGTCCACAAAAACAATGTTTCTACCAAAAATGGAAGAATTAAAGTTTAAAAAAAGAAAAAAATATGAACCAAAGTAACAGAGCTACTCCAACATGCTGCCACCTTGAGCGGCGCAATTCCGGAATTTATATAATATAAATATACCAACACAATATACCAACACAAATAGCAAAAATAGTGGAAAAGAAATGTGCACGGTTTAAATTTTTTAACAAATAACAAGCTAATACAGTGTTGCATGCTATTGTATGTAACCCCATTTATTCTGACACCACAAAACAAAATCCAGTGCAATCAATCATCTTGATTAGTCATCTAATTAGTAAACGGTGTGCAGCTGATTCAGTAAAAATCCAACTGTTCTGTGAAGGATTCAGAGATTGATTAATTCAATTCAAATTCAATAATACTTTATTGATCCCAGAGGGAAAGTAAGTGTTGGTATAGCTCATAATTAATTCTTTAAGAAGTTGTAGATGATGATGGCTGTATGCAGGAAGGATTTCCTGTAGCGGTCTGTATTGCAGCGAAACTGAAGAAGCTTCCGACTGAAGACGCTCTGTTGTTCTATGACTGTCTCATGAAGAGGATGCTCAGGGTTGTCCATAATCTTTTTGTTTTTATGAAGAATCCTTCTTTGCATTATCATCTCCAGATTTTCCACAGGTGTCCCAAGAACAGAACCAGCCTTCTTTATCAGGTTGTTTAGCCTATTTAAGTCCCTGGCTCTGATGCTGCTACCCTAACAGATGACGGCTGAAGAGATTACACTCTCCACAACAGACTTGTAGAAGATCTCCAGCATCTTGCTGCAAACCTTGAAGGGCCTAAGCTTCCTCAAGAAGTACAGTCTGCTCTGTCCCTTCTTGTAGAGGGTTTCACTGTTGTGCCTCCAGTACAGTCTGTTGTCAAGGTGAACTCCGAGGTATTTATACTCCTCAACCACCTCCACTTTTTCTCCCATGATGGAAACAGTTTTTGACTTATCCCTGTTTCTTCTGAAATCTACAATCATCTCCTTTGTTTTATTCACATTCAAGGTGAGACGATTGTTTCCACACCATGTCACAAAGCGGTCCACCAGCTCTCTGTATTCAGCTTCTTGTCCATCTCTGCTACACCCGACAATTGCAGAGTCATCTGAGTATTTCTGCAGATGACAGGTCTCTGATTTGTACTGGAAGTCTGAGGTGTACAGAGTGAAAAGGAATGGTGAGAGTACGGTCCCCTGTGGTGCTCCTGTGCTGCTGACCACCTGGTTTGACAAACAATTCTTCAGTCTCACAAATTGTGGTCTGTTGGTCAGGTAGTCATTGATCCAGGCGATTGTTGAGGGCTCCACCTGTGTCTTCAGGAGTTTCTGACAAGGCAAATCAGGCTGAATTGTGCTAAATGCACTGGAGAAATCAAAGAACATGATCCTCACAGTACTGCCTGGTTTGTCCAGATGACAGTGGGTTGGTTGAAGTAGGTGGATGATGGCATCTTAAACTCCAACTCCACAGCGATAAGCAAACTGCAGTGAATCCTGATACGTTCTTGTTTGCTTACTCAGAGGTGCCAACAGGAGTCTCTCCAGGACCTTCATGATGTGGGATGTCAGGGCAACGGGTCTATAGTTATTGATGACTGATGGGTGAGTTCTTTTGGGTACTGGAACAAGGCAGGATGTCTTCCACAACACTGGAACCTTCTCCTGAGTTAGGCTAAGGTTGAAGAGGTGCTGTAGAATCCCACAGAGCTGCTCTGCACAGGCCTTCAGGACTCTGGGGCTGACACCATCTGGACCTGCAGCCTTGTTCCGGTTCAGTTTCTCCAGCTGCCTCTTCACCTGACTTTTGGAGACAGACAAGTGGGAGGGGGAGGCAAAGGGGGTAGCAGCATTTCCTAACTTGGTTGAAGTCAAACTTGTGGAATTTGAAGAGTCCATGGCTGAGGTGAAGGATAAAACATCCGAGGTGTAACAGGAAAGCTGTTGATCAGAGGAGAGTGGGATGTCTGTTTGTCTGGGAACAGGAGAGGGGGATGCTGTGCTAGTTCCTGAACTGAACCTGTTGAAGAACCTGTTGTAGGTTCAGTTCATTGGCTCTGTCCAGACTTTCATCTATCCAATCCTTCCTGTCCTTAAAGCCTGTGATCTTTCTCATTCCTGACCAGACATCTCTGATATTGTTCCTCTGTAGTTTGTTCTCCAGCTTCTTCCTATATGCCTCCTTGCTGTCTCTGATCTTGACCTTAAGTTGCTTCTGTATACTCCTCAGTAATTCCCTGTCTCCCTCCATGAAGGCTCTTTTTTTCTTGTTTAGCAGTTCCTTCAGGTCACTGGTGATCCAGGGTTTGTTATTAGGGAAGCATCTCACTGTTCTGGTGGGGAAGATGTTGTCCACACAGAAGTTTATATAGTCAGTCACACACTCAGTCATGGCATTGATGTCCTCTCCATGTGCTTGGCAAAGAGTCATCCAGTCTGTGGTTGCAAAACAACCCTGCAAGGCTTCTTCAGCTTCCTGTGACCATTTTCTCACAGTTCGTTTTGACACAGGTTGCCTCAGAACAAGGGGTTTATATTTTGAACAGAGAAAAACAAGATTGTGATCTGATTTTCCCAAAGGAGGTCTTGGTTTGGACATGTATGTATCCTTTACATTTGCATGAAACAAATCCAAGGTCCTGTTTTCTCTTGTAGAGCAGCTGACAAACTGTTGAAATGTTGGAAGTGTAGTAGAGAGGGAGGCATGATTAAAATCACCAGATATTGCCACAAATGCATTGGGGTGCTGTGTCTGTAGCTTAGCAACAACGGAACTGATGACATCACATTCGGTGTCGGCAACGGCTGAAGGTGCCAAAATTACACTGGTGAACTCTCTTGGTAAATAATATGGACGAAAACTCACTGCCAAGAGTTCGACATCTGGGCTGCAGAGACGACACTTCACAGTAACATGTCCTGGATGACACCATCTATTGTTGACAAGCACTGCTACTCCACCACCTTTCCTTTTTCTGCTCATCTTCAGATCTCTGTCTGCTCGTACAGTCAGGAAGCCTGGCAGACAGACGTTTGAGTCGGGGATATGATCCAGCAACCACGTCTCAGTAAAACACATAACACTGCTTTCACGGTACTCTGGCTGAGTCCTTGTAAGGGCTTGGAGTTCATCCATCTTGTTAGCCAGTGATCTTACGTTGCCCATTATGATCGATGGAAGAGATGGCTTGAACTTCCTCTTTCTCTGTCTCCTTTTCCCTCCTGCTCTGCATCCACGTCTCCTCCTTATCAACTCACCAGGGATTTGTGGCTTCAGTTGAGGTATTATTTCAGCTTTTGCGATGTTAATCAGCTGCTCCCGGCTGTAAACCACATTGTTGCCATGGTTACGCATCATAACAAATTGTCAAAAAGGGAACATTGTACAGCAAAAATCCTTCCAGCTTCACAGCACCAAAAAGTGTACAGATCAAAAAAATGCAATCTTTAAAAAAAGAAAAAATTGGTGACAGTAAGAAGTCATAAGAAGTCCTGGTGCCTTATTAACTTCAGTGTACGATTAAGTCTTAGTCCTGCGCTCTACAAATGTGGTCTTTATGGTAGAGGGACTACGAGAAAGCAATTGCAACATAAAAAGTTATACAAAGCCTGTTTGGAATATGCCAAAGGCCATGTAGGGGACTAAACAAACATGTCAAAAGATAGTGCTACATTCAAATGAGGCCAAAAACTAACACTGCACATAATCTTTAACACTATTTCTGGGCTTAGACATGGTGTTGGCAGCATCATCCTGGGGGGATGCTTTTCTGCTGCTGGGATGGGGAAGCTGGTGAGAGTTGATTGGAAGATGAGATAAATACAGGGTAAAACATGGAGAAGATCTACAAAAAGACTTGAGACCGGGGTGGAGGCTTGCCATTCAAGCACGACAACACCACTAAGTGTGCAGCCAAAGTATGATGGAGTGCTTTAGACCCAACCATATTCATGTGTTAGAATAACCCAGTCAAAGAGCAGACCTAAATCTAATTAGGAATCATTGCCAAGAGCTGAAATGCGACAGTCATAGACAGTCCTATCTGACTGAGCTTGAGCTCATTTTACAAGGCAGAGTGAGCAGAAATGTTAGTCTCTAGATTTGTAAAGCTGATCGAATTACACTCCAAAAGACTTGCAGCTGTAATTGCAGCAAAAGATGCTTCTACATAGTATTGATTCAGAAGAGCTGCAAACATGCATGCAGCACTTTTATGCTCTTATTTGTTTTGGTCTATTGGACAAAAAAACAATACATCAAAATTTGTAGTTCTGAGGTGACAGAATCTGAAAATGCAGGGGCCATGAATACATTAGCAAGGTACTGTTTATCACTGGACTTTTTCTTTTTCTGAAGATGAAGACAGAGATGTTTGTCATTGTTTTTGTTACTCGGCAGTTTATGTTAAGCAATTGAATTTCTTTGAATTTTTGTATTTTCATTGCTTTGATAAATCTGGTTTAAGAAGTTTTAAACAGACAGCACAAAAGACACATACTGTGGTATGTGTTATGCAACAGTGTGCAGAGCTTAAGGTTTCATTCTGGAGCTATTTATCATGTTGTGAAAGGAAGCAGAGGAGACACTAGAGACCGGTGCCAACTCAGGCCTCGTCTTTTTGACTCTTTCACCTATTCCACATAGAGATGTTTTTGTTTGGTTTCTTCTGTTTTAAAGGTCTAATGTGCCAGGATTGAGCATTTTCAGCCTGCAGACTCTGTGCCTATATTCACAGTTCCGCAGTCCACGGAGGTAAATGTGCTTGGCTCAAAAGAGAGATGTTAAAAAAAGGAAACTTGTAGGTTTTCTGTTCCAAACCTACTTAAATCACAAATTCCTGTGATTGCAACATAATACTTTGCTTAGAACCAGTGACGGGTTTGATTAAGATGATAAGCTGTGAGCAGTTTGTTTCACTTTGGCAATGCTTTATGAGCTGAGGCCCGCTGAGTTTTCACAATGAATTGCCCAGAGATCAGTTTATGATCATTATTTCCAGTAGTGTGCCTTATCTGCATAAAGATTTTTGTTTCTGTTCTTTTCTTTTTCGGCCTGCTGGTAATTGTTGGCTAAGCTAACTATATATATTTATTTCCACATAATGTATTTTTCCAAAACCTCAGTCCCTGCTCGATAAACCCATTACATTTTAGATCCAGAGATCATTTTTGTGGTTTACAACAAAAAACATGATTACGGGGATTACTGAATAGGCTAGATGGCTGTAGCGAGACTGACTTTTTATCTGAATCCAGGTTGCAAATTTGTTGGCCTTCAAATTCCCCTTAGCATTTATGCAGTTACCTAAATACTTCTTTTTTCAGCAATAAGGAAAATAAACCCCATGCTGATAAAAGACAGCAACCCTTTTCACTTTTATTGCACCTTTTTTAGGCTGGTTCCCAAGCCTCTGACAATCCAAGATGAAAGCCAGATCCAGTGTGCTAACCATCATCAGGATGGAGGCACATTAATAATCTTTGTTTATAACGTTTCCTGCGACAAGAAGCTACATGAAACAGTGCCTTCACTGACTTGAGTTATTATGTATACATTGTCGACTTTTGCCATCTTGTAAAGGAAGTGCTTCTCTGGAAAATAACCAGAACACAGTCAGACTTTTCTCTCTTTACCTCCATGACAATTACACTAAATTGGTGTGTGGCATGTGTAATTGTTGCGTTGTTGTTTTTCTAAACAGTTGTGGGGGTACTAAGTATCTTGTTATATTTTATTTGCACTCTTTGTCATAGAAACGCAGGGGGAATAATGGTTTAAGATGCAAAAAGGTGTAATAACATTTCATCAGACACTCTGTACATTGAGACATTATAGTGATGTATACCTTTCTGTTCATTTCCCTTTCATTTTTAATGCAAAGAAATACAGTAAAAGTTCTTAATCTGTGTCCTTTATTGTCAATCTAAGTGTTACTTTTCAGTTAACTTGCTGTAGCTTAGAAAATTTGTTAAAGAACTCATGTAGATTAAATTGATTCATACTGATTTAAACAGAGAGAGGGTTGTAAAGTTCCAGTGGAGTTATCATTTAAAACCAGTTATTCATCTTGGCCACTTGGCCTGAACTCTCTCTTGTTTCCTTTGGTTTCATAAAATCTGTTTTTCACATTAGATTTAATTTTATTCCACACCTTGGAATAGCTGTCTCAGCAGGACTTTCTGTCAGCGTATCAGCGTATTTTTTTTTTTTTGCCATCGTCATTTCTCTAGTGATCATTGCTCTATAAAATACATTTAGGCAATTTTGAGGGAGTCCAGCTTGCCAAAAGTTAGAATACATATTGCTCTCTTTGTCTACTACATGTCTGATGATGATACAAATGTTCTGGATGGAAAGGAAGAGTGGGACTAGATGTATAGACAGTATGTGTCTGGCAGCTTTTAAAATAGATTTTTTTTGTTTTTGTTGGATAAATTTTATGTAGGCTTTATCTGACCAGAGCACTCTCTTATACATGTGTTCCCTTAATGGCTTGTCCCAAACAGGGCCCTTTTGGCCTTCTTTCAACAATACATTTCTTTCATCTTCTCCTCCATAAAGACCAAGTTTGTTGAATACTTGACTAACATTGTCAACAGTTTATCCTACCTGAGCTGTGGATCTTTTGATCTACTCATGAGTTGCCATGCACTTTCTGGCTGCTTCCTTCAATCTGTCAGTTTAGGTTTATAGGCATCTCTTAATAGTTTGCAACTTTGCCTTACTCTCTGTATTTTCAGATGATGGATTGAAGAGTACTCTGTCAGATGTTGTTTTATAACCCAAACCTAACTTAAACTTCTAAACAACTTTATATTTGAACTGTATGATGTCTTCCTTGGTCTTCATGCTTCTGTTTGTTTACTAATGCTCTATAACAAACGTCTGAGGCCTTCACAGAATAGTTGTATTTATACTGAAATTAAAGAGGCTATATGCAACTTTTTCCCCAAAATAAATGTAACAATAGCCTTTTTATTTGACCATTTATGACTCAAACATCTCCTGATGAGCATCACCTTGTCAGCTCACAGTGGATGCACCTATAAGCCTGTATCCAATTTTTTCTATTTTCTGTCGGGTCCGATTTTCCCGCGCTGTCTGCGGATGTGACGTGAAGCGCGTTCATGTTAAATGTTTCAGATCACTCTGCCACTACCGCTAGTCAGCACTCGCAAGCAGTTCAATGGATTGTGCGAATACACAGAAGAGACCAAGGACAACTTTGACACCAACAGTAACTCCACATAAGACTAAGAAAGTTAAACCCCTGACAAGTTCCCGAAAAAGATAGAAGATTGAGAGCGACCGGCGCACGAGCGCGCGCTGCGAGAGCGAGCAGAAAGGAAGAACAGTTCCGTTTTTGGCCACATAGGGTCAGTCGCGAGTTTAAATTTCAGAAAATTGCATATAGCCCCTTTAAATACACACATGTCGACTACATTTACAAATTAGTTGGTTTCTGAAAACATTTTGTTGTACTGGATTCTGTTTCAGGGTGCCAGAGTAAAGGGGTTGTCACATTTTCAGATTACTTTGTAAAGCATAAAGGGATATAAATACTTTTACAATGTATTTGTTTCACTTATCAGATTCAGAGTCCCTGAAAAATTGACAAGATTCCAACTTCTCTTAACTACATGAGTCACATTTTAGAAGGGGTGAAACATGCTAATTATTTTTGAGATGTAGAAACATTTTCAGCTGTTGGGCTACAGCATTTACAAAGCAAGAATTCAACATGATTACACCAACAGGTTGTCTGAGGAAAGAGCATAAAATTAGCCCAAGCGGTTTCTCAATAACCCTTTAAAGAAAACAGTGTATGAGAGTTAAGCTTGATTAAGAGACATTATTGAGATAACCACAAGAAAACTGGCCAATCCAAAATACTTTAAATGATTTACAGCAGCGGATTTATGATTTCTGTGAAGTAATAAGAAAAGCATTTAAAAGTGATTTCAATATCTGTACAGGTATCTCTGTTAATAAAATACCATATAATTTCACCACTTTAAGGAACCATGTTTGAAAAAAGTGACTGACTATATTTACAAAAATACCCCACAACGAGAAACCACATCTTTGAAATGATGCTTAATGTCCTGTCGGAAAAACGCGGCATCAACATCTGTTTTCTATCAATGGTCAGAAAGAGGATATGAAGCCTTTCAACTGGAGTGGTCTCTGCTGGTGTGGAGATTGTACTGCGGATTTAGGGAGTTGACATGAACATTTGGTTTTGCTCTTCAGTGACAGCTCCCACACAGTTAAACATTAAAAAGGATGTAAAGTCACAAAAGAGGAGGTCAACTGTTGTGTCAGGCAATCTCATTCTGTCTGATTTAAAACCTGCTGTGCATCAAGTGAGAGAATATATTAAAAGTCCAGCCTTCAAGAAAAAGTTTTAAAGCTTGTTAACCATGTCTATAAAATGTATTTTAGCAGAGGTTCATAAACAAGGTAAGCAGTCACCACAGTGGCTGTGGATTTCAGCTTTGAATCTTCAAAGGACTTTCTACTCTTTCAGAAAGCTAAAGTTGGACAGTTCATGTCTTTTTTGCAGAACGTTAGAGCAACCAGTCCAGAATATTTGTAGGGACTTTGCTTTTAATGTGCATGCATTGTCTGAAAACTATGAAATGAGAATTTCATAGCTACAAATATGACACAAACAAAAAAAGCAGAACTTTGCATGCAGTCATCATAGGTATGATTTGCAGGGATTTGGGGCTTGTAAGGGTTTATTTAAACTGTTCTTATTTCAGTTCAGAATAATTATTGAGCCAACAACCCCAACGAATTTAAAAAACAAGAATTCCACTCACAAATCTGAAGTTATTGCGGATTTTCTAGTTTGTAAATGGTAAAAGTTATACATATGGGTTAAAATATATACATACATTACCACCAATATTTTGTTAAATGTGTCTTAGCAAATTGTGCCTTGACCAAACACCTTTTAGAACCTTTTGGTATGATTCAGGCTTGGTATCTGACCACTCTTTCTTTGAATTGGTAGTGGTCATTTAAAGTAAAAAAATTATCAGTAAAGTTGAGCTTAGTCTGCATTATTTCAAAAGCAGAGGCCTATGGCACAAAAGTAGGATTAAAACATCCAGGATAAATGACTGAGCCTAAGACCAAGCCAGGATGAGCAAAAACTGATTCATCAAGCCATGTGTAACCTGTCCTGGATAAGTGCACACTCATGGCTTCTTCAACTAGACCCCACCACCTATCACAGATTCACCGATTCACCATGGAAAATAGAGGGCTTACTTTACCTCGTCCAAGGCGGAAATCTTCATGAAGGCATACGAGAAAGTAAAATACATAATTAAAAAGAAAGGCAACACTGCCAAGGTGATACAGCAAAGAGAAAAAGGGTGGCAAAGTATTGATGATCGCCTGAAATCGTAAGAAGTGCATAATTAAACACTCACGGCTCCACTGAAACATCACAATTACAATCCAAATAATTAATTCACATCTCCAAAAACGCAGTTGTTCTCTGATTATGAATCAGTTGAATTTTTTATTGAAATGTACTGCAGAAATGAGTGAAATTGTGTAAATGTTACTCAGTCAGACTGTATAACTCTTTGATAAATAGATGAGGTAGTAATAAAATTAATAAGAATAATAACTTTATTTTAGCACCTTTCAAATGACACATGTTGTGTTGCTCATTGATTCCATGGGATTTCTTTTTGGGATGAATAAAGTTTCTCTTTTCTTATGTTTTATGTGTTACACACACATGCTCTGCGTGCGTGCCTGTGTGTGTGCATGTGCGTGCGTGTGTGTGTGTGTGTATGTGTGGGCATCTGTGATGTAGATTAAACATGGCTGTGCCAAAACAGGCATGGTAGCAAGTCACAATCAAATACAAGAACATTTTGGTTCCTGTAGATGCCTGCTCACACATTGTCTGTACTGTTTTAGCAGTGATCCTGGCAAGGGGGAATCTGTCAAATATGTATTATATTATTTTAGTCAATATGCATGCTTTAGATTTCAATTAAATATGTCCTGCAGTGGCAGATTTTTATTTTTTTTTAATTTAAATTGATTTGGCCTCCTATGATGTTTGATCTGTATACTGTGTGTGTATACAAGCTTGCAGGGAGGCTACTGCATCCATTCACTTGTCTGTTCATTTGATGTGTGTGTATAGATTTGTCCTGCATTCATTTCAGTGTGAAGACATGTAGGGTGTATTATATTCAGACTTTTGAATGTGTATTTATCCTTGTGTTGTATAATATGCTTTGATTCTGTCATTTCTATCTTGAAGAATCAATGTGTGACTTCAGTTTTGAAAGCAGCTGATGGTTTATCTGTTTTGTTTTATCCTTATTCAGTAAAGGAAGAAAGTGTTACACTTTGATGTGTATTTACATTTATATGGGATGTGTATTTTATACAACAGAGTATTAGAGCCACGCTGAGGAAGAAAGAAAAAGTCCTAAATTTATAAGACAGTTTTTTGTGTGGAAAAGATGTATTTTCTTGCATATTATTTTTCCAAGTCCTGATACTTATGATAATGTGATGCTGATGTACCAAAAGATTAAGTATCTTTATGTTTGTGAAACCTATAGGCTACTGAAGTACAATTTCATGAAATGCTTCACAACCCTCATTTTAACAACTCCTTTCCTCATCATCATAAACCTGGGATCACACTGTGCGATTTTGGCAGTCCTCGAACATTTCTTTTATCGGAAAAAGAATCATGGTGAAAAAAATTGCGCATGCGTGTGATTTGCAGTTCTGTGATCGTGCCATGTCACATGCTCACCTACAGCTTCTTTAGTGTACGACCAACATTATGACTTCATTCTTGTAAATCCATGACTTTATTCTCTAAGTCTGTGGGGAGTTTTCTCTGTGGCCCTAATATTCTGTCATTTTATATATAGCCTTGTTGTTTATTGGAAACTGCAATATCATCTATAATCATAATTTTTCCAAAATGATAGAAATTAATGATCACAAATGTATAAATAATGTGATAACAATGTGTACTGGGCAGTGGAATACCTATTGGTTTCAGTTTTTGGTGACCTCTGACTGAGATGAGGGGTTTAAATAGATTCTGGAACTTAGCCTGATCTGGTGCAGGAAAGCTCCACTGAATAAATTACCATGGTAACTTATACATAACATATCCTACTGCCCCCTATCCTGTTTTTGTGCAACCGGATCACTGATAAGTTGAGCCAGGACAACCAATATATCCCGGCGTAATCCCTTATCCTAGTTTTGTGCAATATGCCCCAGTTTTAAAGTAAGTTTTGGATCATTATTCTGTTTGAACACTCATGTGTGTCCAAGTTTCGATCATGCTTTTCAAACCATCCTCCTCAGAAGAAACTTAATTGCCTGGAAAGTGTAGAAATACAGTAGATCAAGAACTTCCATGACCAACAAGGCCATCAAAAACTAAAGATTGTGATTAGTTTTAATGTTTGGCCACATCATGGTGTCATGGTCAGGATGCACTGCAAAAAGTAGATGGAATATTAAAGGAGGACAACTACCACCTTTTCTGCAACTTGATAGTTATAACAGGAAAATGATCCCAACCACACACCATAAATAGTTTTGGAATGTTGAGCTACTGGAAAGACCTCGACCTAACCCTATTCAAAACTTTCAGACTATGTTTAAAGTCTGGTGTGTTCCAGCAAACTAACCAGGAAACTTCTTTGAAGAACTGGTGGAATTCTACCAAGAAGAGTAGGGGTTACAAAAGGGATGTCTAACCATATATTAGTTATATTAGGTTTATTTACATTCTTGATAGTTAGGATATATATATCTTTTGCATCTACTGTAACTTTCGGACCATTAAGAGCACCTGAAATTAAATTGCAGGCTTTAATGTTTTAATATGAGATATTTACACAGAAGAACGGTACACGGAACATTTTCTTTATTACATTCGCCAGGATGTAATGTTTTTGTGCCCATCTGTCTGTCTGTTTGTTAGCATCATCATTTAAAAAGTTCTGAATGGATTTTGATTAAATTTGCAGGAAATGTCCACAGTGGGTCCAGGAACAACTGATTAAATTGTGGGGTTGGTCCGACATGAAGCGCATATCCACCCACCGACCAGCGGTGCTAACCTCCACTCCCCTGCCATGTCAGAGAGCTTATAAGCGGCTCCCCTCGCGTAGCAGCCCCGAATCACCGCTCTCCACTGGAAGAGCACAGCCATGCGTCTCATATACAGACCTTTCATTGGAAACGTACCGAAAGTTAGAATTAGATAACAACGTGGGGATGGGGAGATGAGTGTCAGAGGTCTGCGCTAGGGATGGGCATAATTAATCGACAATCGATTAATTGATCATTAAGAATTTCATCGATGACATTTTTTTTTACCGATCAATTAACGCATGTTCTGTTGCATAGTGTGAGTTTTGAAGGAATGTAATTAATTTTGCTATGTGGCAGTAATTAAACACTTTACCACATGAGGGCGATGACTGAAAATAAAACCCACAGGCCGACTCAGTTTCTTGCGAGTTTCTGTGTATTTCAAAAGTAGCATTGTCATGAAGAGGTCGCAGCAAAGTGTGGCGAGGGACCACTTTGACTAAAAAAAACAAACAAACAAAACGTCTTGGTTCACTGCCAACACTGCGAAGCTGTGTATAATTACTTGAACACACTTCCAACCCTGGTTAGAAGCGGAGCATCCTGCTCTTGGTCTCAACAATATCATCAAGTCTGTGTTAGCACGGAGGACCGAGATGTACAACGATCAAAGAAACTTACTCAACGATTACTTTCTGAGGGAGGCTCCGCTACCCCTGGATTGCATCCATTTCAGACTGGTGGAAAATGAATTAAACACGATTCCAGAGGCTTGCCAAGTTAGCATGGAGGTATGTGTATCACAGCGACGTCTGTCCCCTCACAGCAGGTGATCTCAGCGCTGCAGGTCAGACGCGAAAGCAGCCTGGTGACCAGACTGACGGTCATCAGGCTGCTTTCGCTTCTGACCTGCAGCGCATGTTAACATGCTCATCTTTCTCAACAAAAATCAGTAAACTGGTGCTGAAGTTGTATATAAGTTACGATTTCTTTTGTTTATGTCTTTTTTACTCTGTTAATGAGCCTAATTCATTGTTAGGTACGCTGATCTCTCTCATCCTCTTTCTCGACTCTTTTTGCCAAATGTAACACAAGACATAAGACCTATATGTATTATATATTTTTTTATATTAAGTTATTGTTTAACATGACTTTTTTTTTTTTTTTTTTTTTTTTACTTTTCTGGAGAAGAAAAGAATATGAGCGTCAGTTGTGTTAATGAGTACCTTGTAGCGCATATTTTCTTTGTGCAACTACCGTGAATTAATTCCGTTTAACTTCCACAAGAGGTGTCCCACTTGGAATGAAGATCTCAATGAGGAAATATGCTATTTTTCTATTCTCACTGCATTTTAATATAGCCTATGAACACTGAATTGTAATATAAAAATATCAATGATTAATCGAAAATCGATCGTTAATTCTCCCAATGATCGATGAAGACAGTTTAATCGAATGTCCATCCCTAGTCTGCGCTCTCAGAGTGCTTTTTAGTTTTAATTTAAGACATGCTTCTTTTTCAAACTCTGCCTGAAAATCAGCAGTACGGCACCAACACAACACAACAGTAACATGCCTGGTTAGAAGATAAACAATACTTTAGCCTACCAGAAAAGTCATTGGTTGCTATCTTCATCTTCCTCTTCCTCATTAAAGCCACTGAAGTCTTCTTCAGTGTCTTTATGTCCTCTCAAAGCTTTTGTCGTCTTTTTATACTGACTCAGTTCTTACAGCAGCCTCCTCCAACGCCTCACCATCAATTCCTTGATGTCAAGCTTATGTGCAGTAACTCTATTACCAGCTCGATTGCTTTTAACTTAAAAGCTGCATTTCTTCGTGTGTTTTCCATGATGAGGGTGCGTGCATGCGCTTCCTGCTGTAGTGCCCCCCGGAGGCCGTTAGCCAGAAAAATATATATAAATTAGCCGCATAGTTGTATAGGACGCAGGGTCCAAAGGGTGTAAAAAAAAAATGGCGGCTTATAGTCCGAAAATTATGGTACATAATGTTTTTCTGTCTATGTAAAAGAAAATGTTTGATTCACAGTCAAGAAGCCTCCTGGATTTGGAAAGAAATCACTGCTTTAAAGGTTTGGTGACCTTGCCATCAGAAAACCACTTTTTAAAAGTCAGGGATTAAAGGAGTGTTCATATTTATGGTGAAAAGAGGCCACAGTCTACAGTTTAAGGGAAACTGTGGTTGAACAGTGGTTTTGTGTGACAGATTCATACATTTTCCTCATCCATTAGAAGAAGATTTACAACTTCTATGTCTGTTGAAAAAATTGATACTGTAGTATTTGTTGGAAGGAGTGTCTGCCTGCCTCAGCACATTACATTGGCTGTAAATCCATTATTCCATACATAGCTTGTAAGAAAATACACATTACTACTAATTTTGATCTTTGTAGTTCCACCAAAAGTGCATGGACTACCAACTCCTTTGGACTGAAAATTTAGGAGGACAGTATTGTCCTTCCGTCCTTCATTCATTTGATCGTAGAAGAGTGTTTGAGGTTTCCTTTTTTCTTGCACTCTTTCTTGTGATTAGATAAAGTCCTAAACATTATCAAATGTTTGGATTGTTTTACTACTAGATCTTCGGTCTGAAAATACATGTAGGTTAGCTATAGGCTTTTCTGGTAGCAGGTTATGGTTCGAATTGGTCCAGTTCTTTTCAGTAGTACTACAATACTCATAAAACATGACAATAAGAAAATCAATTTAAGAGCAATTCAGTGGTGTTAGTGTTTATTTTATTAAAATTTTACTGTTTAGATACGCTAGTTGCTTTTTAATGAGCATATAGTTACTATCAGGCTATTGCATGCCTTACTTTCTATTCGGGTTATTTTTGCTCATTTAACGTTTTGATGAATTATCTCTGTGTCTGCCCATGTCCCACTTTTAAAAATACTTTTGTACAGGTGGTAATATTTACACCTGCACATGTAGTCCTTGGCTTTAGACCTCATTGTAAATACTTTATCACTTAGAAAAAAAGCTATTTTTGTAATGCTTTTCTTTAACCTCTGTTTATAATCCCAAAACCACATTAGACGTTTTGCTACTGTAGTTTATTTAGTAACATGTTACAAATTATTTGTAATTATTAATAAACATAATTTTAGGATATCAAAAAGACCTTAGATGTATCCTTGTATTTCACCTAGAACTAGCTACTCATGAATGCCTGTAAAAAGTCACAATTCATATCATGTATTAGGTTAAAGTTGTTAAAGATGTTGAGTCAAGTGGTTTGGAGTAAATTCTGCAGGAGTTTTTCCGTCTAACATGAATATTCAGTCTGGAAACAGCTGGAAAATATGGAATATGGACGTCTTTCCAAGTGTAGATTAAAATGAAAAAGGTATCCATTTGTCTGTCCGTCCATCCATCTACCCATGCTGGCTCTCCGTTTAAAGTCTGACCTCTATAGAAATACCCGCCATAAACTCATAGTGAACTATTGTATTTATAAATTGGGTATATATGACTGGGAACTCTGGAAATTGGAATCCAGAAATGCTGATATTTTGAGATTAAAAATGTGTATAGGAACCCTTAACAGCATAGAAGGCCGATCGTTTTTTTCTAAAATGGGTGTTAAATGGGTGTACTTTTAGCATTAATTTTGATCCTATTTTATACTGACTGGAGAAATAGCTCTTTAGTCCTCCTGAGTAAACTACTTTAATATATACACCAGCAACTCATTCTTCCTCTGTTAGATATCATGGAGAGTAAATAATCATGGTCAGATCAGGGGAGGACTTTTAGTGTTATTGAGCATTCTCTGGTGATTCATGTGTAGCACAAACACAAGCAAACATCTTGTCTCTTTTGCCATTGTGCTTTGATTTATGGCTCTTGGTGAATGAAACATTTGATCAGAAATCTCAGAAAAATCTCAGAAAAAGAAAGTTTTAAACACTTCTGATATATTTTCTGTATTTGGTTCAGTATGTTATCTCATAAGTTAGGAATTGGCGACTGTTTTGTTCTGCTTTGCTTTTGTGTGTTAATAATTAGAAACATAATTTTGTCCTTAAATGTCTGATTCTAATCAAACTTGTTTTGGCATCACAATATAGAGAGCATAATTACATATTTTCACTTGGTGCGTTATCTCATCTGTTGTTTCAAAAATGTTCTGATAGATTAAACATGTTTTTCTCATAGATAGATTAAATTGCTTCCCAGCATGCCTTAATGCCTGGAGTTGCCTCAGGACTAAAACTCTCAGACTTCAGGTATAAATTATCTGGCGGAAGTGTTTGAAATATTCAACTCTCAGACACTTCTGTAGAAAGATATTCCGGATGTAATGGATTAGGAAATGTGTCTCTGCTTTTTTTGCTGAATATCTGTTTCTACTGTTCTGGCCATAATATATGTTTTGAAATCACTAAAAGGTCATACGTCTTGCACAAAATGATTTGTAAGATCTGCCTGATCATTTTAAGACCTTCCATGGCCCGTTTCACATTGAGCTTAAACCTTCAAAGTCACGGGTACTTATCCTTACTTTGAAATTACTGCTCAACATTATTTTAGGTATTTTGCTTTCTTAAAAACCCACTCTTGTTTCTTTTGGCTGATTCTCCTTAAACCATCTGTTTCTTTCCATCAAGAAGTGTTGTGTGGTCACGTTTAGGTCATGCTGTGGTTTTGCAGTGGTTAAGTGATGCAGTGATAAGTAGTATACAGACTGCGGTTTTTCTGCCTCTCTGCTCTCACTCTGTATATCCAAGACTCCCCTTTGTTGCTTTTAGCATGTATTTTATCTACCCTTAGACATATTATTAGAAACACATTAAACTATAATTACAATTGGCACAAAATCATTCTTGTTCAGTGTTTTGTTGTGAGTTTGATAAGCTTTTTCTGCAAATCCTTTATTTTTTCATCTCTAAGTTGGATTTTTGAAGACTTAATTTATACTCTCATTAGTGAAAATTAAAAGCTGCTAATTTATCGGCCCTAAAGGACAGTATTTATACCTTAAGGATGTGTTTTACTTGCACCAGTGAACACACATCTTTGTATACCAGTCATTTTCAAATTGTTACCATATGGAGCATTCAACGTTAATAACAGATTTTTGAAGAGGCAGCTCATGTTTGGTGGTTCTTAGCAACACAGATGTTCTCCCACCCTTGAGAACTGTGCTCATTCACCGCTTAATTACAAAATACTTGAGTCACTTACAGTTGATTTTCAAGATATTCACTACCAACACCATCGGTGTGTTAGTCCACCTGTCAAGTCTTTGTTATACTTTAGTTACAGAGTTGCATTTTACAAGTCTGATTCAATTATTCTGGCATTCTTCATCCTTCTCTTTGCTCTCTGTTCTGCATTAAGGAAGGTGTGAGTGGTTTTCTTTGTAAGGTAACCCGCACATTAAGAAGCATTACTTTATTTTAATTATAACTTAAGTTAACTACTGTTGACAAATGTTTGTGTGGAGCTCCTGGGCACTGTATAACATTTCACTCCAGCACTAAAAAAACATGGAAACCATAAATTCTCAAGTGGGCTAACATGCCTCATATTTTAGTTACCTCATTCACCGCATGTCAGTGGAACATATGAAAAGCATAAAAGCAGAACTTTTTTCATGTAATGGTTATTTCCACAATTAGGAGTCAAATCTGTGTTTTATGTCCTGTATTTAATGCATTTTGATTCACTGACTTAGGACGCCCTAAAGAAGTATTTGCAACCTTCCAGATTTCTTTTATTTATTTATTTATTTTTATCCCATCTAAATGTTTCAAATCATCATGCTATGCTATATTGAACAAAGATAAGT
The DNA here is from genome assembly GCA_963556495.2 of Valencia hispanica. NCBI lineage: Eukaryota > Metazoa > Chordata > Actinopteri > Cyprinodontiformes > Valenciidae > Valencia > Valencia hispanica. Next base: position 25,967,383 of record OY747717.1, on the reverse strand, counting down.
GTATATTGAATACTAAATATAAAAAGCAATGTTTAAATGAGGATTTTATTTATAGGGGAAGAAAAAACAATCTTTTAAAACCATGTTGGCCCTATTTGGAAAAAATAATTGCCCTGTCTGTCAAACAATGAATGAACTGTAGTCAACCACTTGACAACATGATGTAGGCTGAACAATCTCAAAAAGCAACACAACAACACCACCACTTGTCTAATATCACTAGAACAGATGAAAAAATTAAGTCAAGGATATCTGTGTCCTTGTTGACCTGGTTTTATCATGCATCCTAGCTGGCCAATATTTAAGTAATCTAGCTTAACATGGACTCTTGAATAATACCTGTTGTTTAAATTCTTTGTCAGTGATTGTATCACCTAAACCACAGTTATATGCAAATAAAAACTTAGCCATGTCAAAGATTGGACTATCAACCGCCGACCGAATGCATCACATGCATTCATTCACCTGAATCGTTATATAATTCAGACATCAAAATGCCTGAGCTATTTCCACTACATACTCTTTATTCTCACTGGCGTGACTAATTGGATGCAGTACGAGAAAGGAAACAGAAAATAAATAATGTGAGCCTTTACAAAACTCAACAACAGCAGCCAGAGATGTTTAACAATAAAACAGCACCACAGTAAAAGAACTGAAGCTTTCTGGCACATCCTTATTGGTTTATGGACATTGTGATTCATAAATGTGACTGGACATTCCACCCAGTGAAAGATATTGTAAATTACATGAGTATTTTCACAATTCATTGGCTGCAGCAGGTTCCATCAGCTCCAAAAAATGTTTTTTATTTTTTATCCATATCACAGAGAAAATATATCTGCCTACCAATGTCCTAATTTCCAATGACCCATAAAACTCCTCCTTAAAGGAGCATGGGGCAGAATGAAGAAACAAAACTCACGAGCGACCCGGCCGGCGCTGCAAGTAACTGCAGCCAGCCGCACGGGAGCACGCACAATCGCTTCACAAAAAAAACTTACCTCTTCACAGTGACATACTTCTTTTTCTTAGTGCCACATTTTAGTGGGCTGTGAGTCGTCCTTGGTCGTTTCCCAGTTGCAGAAGAATCCATTCTCACAATTAAATCAATGGAGGTCTGCGACCATTTTTCTTCCTCTTTTAAAGCTGTCGAGAACGCGCAAGCCGTGTCAATTGACGTAACATCGGTAGGACAGCGCGGGAAATTCGGGCCCCGAACTGCAGCACATTTTGCAGCACACAGCCAGTTTAAGAAAATGGAGCGATACGTGGGTGGGCTCATTCTTTTTGGTTTAAAACGCTTCATCACCCAACAGCATTAAAAAACTGGACATGGGTGTTTATTTTCTTTACAAATCCTGCCCCCTGTTCCTTTAAAGATTCCAAAAGCTGACATCAGAAATTTTTGCTTTTCTTTTTTTTTTTTTACCAGTAGCCCACCGAGTAACTCTACTGCTTCAGGGGAGTAGTGTTCCGTTAGTGGTTGATCCTGTTGTGAACATTCCAGAAAGTTTCACACTAATGATGTTTTAGACCATCTATGAATCTTCTCTGAAAAATAACGTATTTTTCTGTGGATTCACACTTAGTGCATTCAGATCACTTATGTTATGCCAGGAGCAATTTCTAAGGCGTTGTGACTTTGATAACCACAGTCTGAAGCATTATACTAAAATGGACAAATCATAGAACAGTAAGGAACCTTGCCATGAGTATACAGTCTACCAAAATTACACCAAGGATACATCTGCAACTCGTCCAGGATGTCACAACAGCACAAAGTTCAGCATTTAATGCATTAAAGGCCTTCCTTGCCTCAGTTAAGGTCAGGGTTTTTATTGTCCTCTGCCATTAAGATATTAAATCTGTGAATAATTGCAAGGAATTTCAGTTACTAACAGTCCCTTTTAAATTCAGCTTTTTTTCAGTAGAAGTCCAGTGCTTTTTATGGTTCCCTCTGTATTTAACAAATAACAGTAATATTTGGCCTTTTTTGTTATAAAGGGTGGTTTGCATTAGTATCACATGGACGTGCTCATGGTGGTTTAGAGGAACAGCCCACAGACAGCAGTGCTTTAAATAATTTCCTGAGGAATCAGTTTCAGGGACATCAGAAACAGCTTAAACATGCATGTAACTTTTTTTTTAAACGCAGCTTTTTTAAATGGCAGTGAGCACATTTTTAACTTAAACAGAGACAAAGATAGATTTAATATGGTAAGATTTAGGATGTTTAATACTTGAGTAGAAGAGATTACAGTCAAATTTGATCTGCTTGACATGAGAACACCAACTGTGAAAAAGCTTCAGATAATCAGAGGCTTGGGCTGCTTCTGTTGAGTTAGGTTGAGAGTGTTGTAGCATTTCTGCTTCTAAAGCAAGGTCTGTAGATTAAAATAAAAAAATACAGAATGTCCTCCTTTAATATTAGCATTCTGTTAAAGACATAAAAAGTTGGAAAAATAAAATAAACTAATTTTTGCTGTAGCATATTCTTATAACAAACATTGTAGAAACATACAGCCTTTGGTTTGAGTATGTTTACTCATTAGTTAAGAAACAACCCATATATAACTTTTTTGTCAAATACCATAATTTTTTGGTACCAGTCCTTTCAATATTAAATATAAATCTATGGTACCAATATTACAGCACTCAGCCTTATATTATTACAGTCCACAAGGTTATTGCATAAAGTGAATCGGATCTTTGACCATTCCTCTTTGCCTGCTATGCACTTTTTTACTGTTTTCATGTAAACCTTTCTTGACATCTGATGATCAATATACATCTATCTTTCTTGAATAGAATCTTCTATTGTCTTTGCCACTTTGAAAAGTAGCTCAGAAAAATATGTCTCTGGGTATCATGTTAGGATCCTGTGTTCTGCTGGTGTTCTGCTGTGTGTGTGTGTGTGCTTTCCTACCTTCTCTGCAGGGGCGTGGCTGATTGGTGAAAGGTGACTCGTTTATGCTCATCATCTCCAGCTTCAAAAGAGGGATGGAGGCTGCAAGCTGACGACAGATTGTTTTCGCTTCTAGCGTGGTAAAAACGGCCAACCTTTGCTCCAGAAGAGTTTGTTTTTTGATACCTCTGTGCGCTTACTTTTCCTGGTTTCCTCACAGATCCTGATCCAGACTCCTTTGTCTTCCGAAGTTGGTTTCCTCCTCTGATCTCCGTTCCATCGGTGATATTCCTGGAAACAACTTACCGACTACTCTGGATTCCCTCCTGGTCAGCTTCTACTCCGTTACCTCCACTGGTCTGCCTATTCTCCATCCGCCTGCCCGTCTGCCCGCTCCACCTGTAAACACACAGCCTTGCACGACATCAGCCTCCACTTACCTCCGGTACAGGATCCAACTTACCTTCCCCAACGAAGCGAAGTCAAGATCACCCTGTGAGTAACCATTCACTCTCTGCTTCACAATCCTGTCACATTGTCTCATATCCACTTTCTGCTGCAGTTCCTTCGTCTGCCATCGTGGACCTGTTTCCCGGCGATCAACCAGAGACTTTCACATTTATTATAAATAAACATATTTTATCATATCCAAAATTACTGTCTGGTGTTCTGAGTTTGTTGCTGCCTTTTGAGTCATAAAACCCTGCAAACATGACAATCATGGTATTTATATTACTGTGAAGAGCATTTAATTCTTTACAAATTCCTTATTTTTTTCCTTTTTGCTGCACTAAAATCTTTTAGATCGTGAAACCATATTTAATATCGGAGAAAGAGCACCTGAGTTATCTTTGGTGACAACTACTGCCATCAAGCATTAACCATGTCTAACAATGTGTCTATTACATCGCTGAGGAGGAATTCTGCCCAATCTTCCGCGCTGGTAGGTTTAATTTAGCCATATTGCAGGGTTTTCAAGCATGAATGCCCTGGTTTAGCCCCTCCAAAATCTTATTTTGTTTATCCATTTAGAGGTGGATTTGCTGGTTTGTTTTGGTTTGTCCTGCTGTATAACTCAAGTGTGCTTGGACTTAGGGTCATGAACTGATGAGCAATTTCCTTCAGGATTCACTTGTAGAGAGCAGATTTCATGGTTCCATCTGCAGTCATGTTCAATAAATTTGAATATGCATTGTCACTCGTTAGTGAGAATAAAAGTACCTTTTGAAAAAACTTTAAACAGGTATTACCTAGTAACATATTTTTCATTAAGCCCACATTTCTGTATTATGTTTTTTTATTGATCTGATTTATTAGCCTAATTATAAAATCATGTTATCACTAGCTGTAAGCTGAAAATTTTCATAGTTAACAGAAAATATGGCTTCAAAACATCAGTTTGTGTAATTAAATAAATGTAATTTACTGAAAATGATCGCGTTATTGCAAGTTTTTCAGTTTACTAAGCAGCAAAACAGCCCTAAATCATCCCTGTGTCACCACCATGTTTGACTGTAGGTAGGGTGTTGTGCAAGTTGAATGCCTGATGAAACATGTTGCACACATTCTATAAGTAAATTTTTTATGTCAGTTCACAGAATATATTCTAGAAATTCTTAGGGATCATTAAGATGTTTCTTGGAAATTTTCATACGGGCCTTTGTGTCCTCTTTGGTAAGTAGTGTTGACTTGAAACTCTTCCCACAGATGCCATGTTTGCCCAGTCTCTTTCTTGCTGTTGACTCAATTCTCTCTTGGAGTAATGTTAGTTGGCCATGTTTTTGTTATTTATGGAGTCTTAAAGTCATATAAATGTTTTTTTTCCAAGTTTTCCAGACTGAGACAATGATTTTAGTTTTCATTTGTTGTTGAATGTGTTGAATGAGACATTTTAGCCTACTTCATGTTATCATCTGGTTTATGGTTTATTGATTCTACCAGTAAGGCAGTAGTCAAAGCTGGTGTGGGTAATGAAATTGAATTCAGCAATACAAAATGTGGTTAATCATGATTGACAAGTAATTTTACAAGAAAGGTTATTACTTTTTTCCATAGGAACAGGTAGGCATGGACCACATTTTTTTCCATTAATAAAAGAAATAATCATTAGAAACTTTCTCTTGTATTTACTCAGGTTATTTTAGTCTGATATTGAAATGTGTTTCAAGATCTGAAACATTTAACTGTGACAAAAACACAAAAACAGAGAAAATCTGTAAGTAGGCAGGTACTTCTTTAAAGCACTGTACCCCTGGGAACAGGAAGGGAATGATTACTAATTTAAATTTTCTATACACTATGTTTAAACCAAAAGTAAAGTATAAAACTGTTCTTTTTCACATTTAATAATCTCAGCAAACAACAACCCCACCCCTGCAGTAGTAATTTCATTAACTTTAAAATTGACCAGGATCTGTGGAGCTCAGATTGTGTTGGATCTGTTGAGCTGGGTTCTTTATATGGGTTATTCTACTATACTACTATACAAACTATACTGTGCCCTTTTAATTTAGTTTAGTGAGCATGATAGCTCAAATCAAGTAGTAAACGTTACATAAACATGTCACAGGGCTAGTTTTATTATTTACTTCTCTCTCTCTTTCTGTTTTTCTCTCTGAGGGCATGGGATAAATGGCATTTAAAAACATCAAAAGGAAAAGTGCTTTCAGAGTTTTCTCCTCTAACCTTTGGTATTCCCAGGCTTATCACTTTTGTCCTTGTTGCGTTTATTAGTCTTTTCAGCATGCTAATTGTATTTGTTGTGCAGCTTGTTAACGTGTTACTTGCTACTTTTCTGTCAACCAAAAAATTACTTTGATATGCTCTTAAATGTGAAATTAGAACCTCTCTCATAACACCCAGTCAAAAAAAAAGAAAGCACCTCTCAAAATGTTGAACTTTACTTTTTAACGGATGAGTAACTGCAACTATGAGGTTTCAGGGAAACCCCTGCAATAAAATGTATTGCTTCCAATTCAGCACATTTTTTGCTATGACTTGCACTAACCGAGTCTTTATGTTACCATTGTGTCAGGAGAGAGGAAATCCAAATAAAAGTGCAAGAATAAATCTGTGTTAAATTAGGAAAAATAAATTGAGCGGCAACTTTAAACAACTTCAAGCCGTAATTTCTGTTTTTACGGAGCCTTGTCATGGGTCATTCTATCAGGTCTATATGTCTTTCATGGGCAGTGAATATTGTGTTCAAACAGCCATTAACCAGTAAATTACGGTAATCATTACTCAAACGCAAGAATGCTAATTTCTCTGACTGCACAATTGTTCTGTACCACTAGATACATCTAGGAATTGCATTACAAAAAACAAAAACAAAAAAAGAAGAAACGAGGACATTATTTGAGGAGAACCTGTTACCTGGTAAAAGGCAAATTAAAAATATTTATTTGGGATGTTTACATTTAACCCTCCATTTACTTCAGCTTTTTCATTTGAAAATTATACCGCCCTCATTTACATCACATCATCCTAAATCTGTAAAATATCCTTGTATTCAATTCATATTAAACTTTGAAAAAGTATTTCTCAGGTAAATGCTTTAAAAATGTATAGGGCTTACAGCTACTGAAAACCAAAAATTCAATTTCTCTGAAACTTCAAATATTGTATAAGACCACTAAAAAGGGATTTTATTTTTGAAAAGTTACGTTATGGCCATATTAAGGCCTACAAAATCACAGAGGAAACTTCTGACTTGACAAAGTCTTGCCTGAGTTGACGCTCCACATGAAGATATGCCACAAAAGTTCATGGTAGAACCTCCTTGGGCTTTACTTCCTCTTGAGGTGTGTTGCAGACCATTACTTAAAAAAACTATACAGGTATTGTTTGAAAATTAATGGAAACACATATATGGTACACTTTTTAATGGTAAGTCTGACAGCAGAGTTGTATTGATCTAAATCTTAACAGATGCCTTTTGGCATTTTATTCACTAAGTCTGTTAACGTTTTACATGCACAAATCTAATTTTGTCCACTTCTGTTCAGTGAAAATTATGTGCACCCCCTATTTGGGCCCCATACTGAGAATCACTGTTGGAGTGTACTGGACAGAATGTATTTGTGTGGAATTTATTAAACAGCTGAGTTGCCTTTCATCTGTACCGCAGGCTGTAGTTAGACTAGGCTACCTCCACTACACAAATATAAACTCAATGTATTCTTTCATATCAAGTTTAATCATATTCCATGCCAAAACACATGTCTGTAGTTACTACTGTAAAATTGCTGGAGATACACCAACACTCTAGACAGAGAATTCCAACTGCATCAGTTCGTTTACACAGAAACCTTTATAATTTTAGTAAAGGTCTGCCACTACAAAAATGTAATTTATAGCCATGTGCTTCATCCATTTCTGAGTGATGTATTTTTAGCTGAACAGGTGACCTTTCCAAGGTTTTTTAGAGTCTGGAGTTTTGGGACACGCAAAGGTATTCATGCATTCAGATGGTGTTCTCACTGCGCCGAGTCTTTTTTTGTCAAGGGATGGTTTCTTTGGATGCTGTACTGGTAAATGTGTCTCTGCAAATCTGATGTTGATTTGTCTAACTGTAGAACCACAGATGTGTGGCTCAACTTTATCCCCTGTTTATCTTGACAACCAGTAAGCCTGCAACATTGATGCTCTTTTTTAAATACAATTGGACTTTTTGACTTGTATTTTTTAGACTTTTACTTCCAAAATTTGTTTATGTGAATCCCAAGAACAACCATTCAAGCCAAATGGCTTTACAGGTTGGCACTGACTGTTGAATATGCATATTTGGATTAGGTTATCTGCATTTGTTTCTGACCACAACACACCTAGGAGTGAGGAATGTATATTGCATTCAATTGGGAAAATAATAATTGAACTTTTCAATAGTTTTCTTATTAAGTGTATTTCTAAGGGGGGGGGGGGCTGCTGTTATGCAATTCTTACCATATTACAGTAACAACCTAAAGGAAATCAATACAAATAAGTGTATGAAAATGAGTATTAACGTGGAATGATACAGAGAATGAACACCAAACACTCAAAAAGCTGCTGAAAGGTCTAGAAAATCAAGAAAATAGCTGTTGGAATTTAAAAAGCAATCCTGATCCTCATCAAGCTGGTTTATTCCTAACTTATGACCTATACAAAGCTTTTCCATCACCAATGTATCGCAAAATAAAAAATCTAGTGATGGATGCAAACAAAGAGCTCTCTCAAGCAAATCTATTGTTGCATAACATATTGATGACATTGGTTCCAGATGAATTTCCAGGCTTCTGAATGTTCCACTTTTGGAGCCAAAATCTGGATGTTGAAAGATTGTCTTACAGAGGAGTTTAAAGGAACATCTGAAAGGTTTTCCAAGACCTAGGTGTTCTTAAGAAAGTCCTGGAGCTCTGTAGTTTTTCTATTAAAACAGTAAGTAATGCACTCAATATTGCTACTGGGTCAGATTAGACCAAAATCGTGTGCTGTTATTGCACACCCCACATTCAAAGGAGAAATGGCCCTGCTCAACACCCTCAAAACCACAAAGTGAAGCTTGGAGGTGGGAACATCGCAATGTGGGTTGTTTTTCAGCACATGGCAATGGCAGACTTATATGATTGAAAAAAGGATGAATGGGAAAAAATGCTGAAACATTCCTCACAAGAATCTGAGGATAAAATCAGAGTGAAATTCTAAGCAAAATAATAATCCCAGATGCACAGCCAAGAAATGACTTACTGGTTTCAGAGATATAGAATAAAGCTGCTAGAACGGCCCAGTCGCTCACCCTAGAATCCAATTTAAAAAAACATGGAAAGATCTGGTTATTCTTGTTCTTGTGTAATATAGTCTACTGTCTAGTAGACCTCCTTATGCAATAACAATGCATGCAACTAGTTTCTCCATACAAGTGGCATCTTGAAAATATCAAAAATTGACTTTTCTATTTAGTATTAAATAAATTACATTGTGCATGTCCCTTTATCGACTAATATGTTTTGATTTATTTGTATATGTGGATTAGGTTGTTGCTGACATCTGGAATGAATTTCATGTCATTAGCCTCATTATAAATGTTTTCACAGGGAAAAACATTTGTTTTAGTATTTAATAAAGCCTCAGCTGTTTCATTTAGCTTGAACAGATGGGGACATACCTTAGTTTTTTGGGGGGGGTTGTATGTCTTGATATCATATCCAGATGGTATTTCAGCAGTGCACAACAGGCTGAGCAGCAGCTAAGCTGTCACCTTAAATTTTATCTCAAGTGAAAAGTTCAAGGCAAAGTGGATTTCTCTGGCTTAAAAGAAAGGAAATAAAAATACTTTCTTTTGTTCTGTTATATAAGAGGAAATTCTGTCTCTCCTCATATTTGCCTGAGCATCTGATAAACTCTTAAGAGATCTTGTGGCTTATCAAACAGCATCTAAAAAGTACAAAGAATGTGGTTTAAAAATAGATGACAAATATTGTCAGTCTGCTCCTTGTAGCCTTGAACTTTTCCTCATAATTACAATTGACAATGGTTTGCTTCATCAATGTCAGTATTTGCAATACTTGCTATTATCTTTCATGTCATGTTGGCTGATTGCTAACTTGCCAGAATTATTTCTGTCAACGTGTCCCAGCAGGTAGTATTTCTCTCAACTCTACTTTTTTTTGTCGAGACAAATGGTGCACATGTTATTCTCATAGCGTTGCCAACTCCAGAACACTATAACTTTTAAATGGATCTTTTCATTTGTGACACAGTTTTAGGATTTCTTCACTGCATGACTTTGCCAATAATGAATGGACTGGATGTTACATAAAGATTTGGAAAACACTGAGAAAGAATTCAGGCACAGTAACTGTTGCTGAGGAAGCATCTGATTTTATTGATGGTTTCGTGCAAACATGCTGTTCATTTGAGGTTTTGCACGATTTCTTAACTAAAACCTATCCCAGTTTCTTGCATGCAAAAACAAGTGCCAATATAATAGACATTTGGAGCAATTTAAAACACCACACAATATTAATTCAGAGTTTTATGTGGAACATTTTATTTCAAATAGTTTAGATTATGAACCTCTCTCTCAATTTAATGTTCGTGAAAGTGTATAAAAAAGTAATTTGGTGAAAACCTTTTGCATTAGGTTTAACCTAGAAGAGACGGTGTCAGGCTTTAAACTCGAGAAAAGTTTGATTATTTGGAATGTAACGATATAAAAAATTAATATCGAGATTATCAGAGTTAAGTTATTACCGTTAGTCATTTTTTATTATCTTGCTTCGTCACATATTTAAACTCTCACCAACACACAAAGAACATCTTCTGTAGAATGATGTGAAAAAGTTAGGAACCCTATTACAAATTCACAGGAATATTCTTTCACTGGAGATCTTCCTATACAGATGTCTAATCAATATTTGAACATCAAGTTTTTTTTCAACTCTGGAGAAAATCAATCAATCAATCAAATGTTATTTGTAGAGCACTATTCATGATAAAATCAACACAAAGTGCTTTATATGAGAAAAACAAAAAAATTAACAAAGAAAAAACATCCATCCATTTTCTATACTCGTCTATCCTAATGCAGGGTTGCGGGGGGGCTGGTGCCTATATCCAGCTGGCATGGGGTGAGAGCAGGGGTACACCCTGGAACGGTCGCTAGTCCATCGCAGGGCAACACAGGACAACCAGCCATGCACGCACACACTCATACCTAAGGGCAATTTAGAGAGACTAATTCACCTAACACTCATGTTTTTGGAGAGAACCAGAGAGACAACCCACACATGCACAGGGAGAACATGCAAACTCCATGCAGAAAGATCCCAGGCCAGGATTCGAACCTAGGACCTTCTTGCTGCAAGGCAACAGTGCTACCAACTGCGCCACTGTGCAGCTCCAAAGAAAAAACATTTAAAGCAAAATCGATCATACACAACCAGTTAATTACTCAGCACACACAAGACACATAAACACCCCATCCCCCGCCCCTTCACTGCAAATCAGCTGCTCAATCCGTTCCTGTCTCTTTTCAGTGATCACACAAAATAAATAAACATCTAGAATGATACCACTGTTATAAAACAATATTTGGAAGATCCATCCACACTGGAAGTCAACCCACAGTCACAGAAGTGTCACCACAGGGATAGCCATGATCAGGGCAGGCAGGTATCTACAGCACAGCCATAAGGCTGCAGTGCAGAGCCTTAGTGATTAACGGAAATACTGCATGTACAAAAAAAAACTTGAAAAACAGGTGGAAAGTTAGGTAATATTTAGCTGGAGGTTTGCAAAAATTCAAAATAGATTGGCCTTTCTACTTAACTTGTTTCCAACTTTTCAGAGTTCATCTACTACCAACATTGCAGCCAAGGGTCTGCTCTTGCTCTGCAGGACTGCCAAAACCAGGACACTTTTTGTCTGAAGCAGTTTGTCAACTGTCTACTTTGTTAAAAGCTGTGACAACATTGCTGCAAGCGTTTTCTGTAAATGTTAAGCTTATGAATAAGGGATTTTGATAAATACATTTTTGTCGGCTTAATGTATTACCTTCTGCCTCTAATATCCAGTTGTGCATTTTAACAGGTTTTAATAAAACTATGATATTATTAACTGTTATGAGTTGGAAACAATAATCATGACATTTCTATTTCTACCCTATTTCTATACTACATTGCTGTATTGTTACTTGCCTAATTGAGCTAAAATATTTTTCTTTCTTAGTTTGAAAGCATTCTGTGATATTGGAAAAGTCCCCTAAAATTAGTTTTTGATGTTTTTATTGATGAAAGCCAGAAAAAAAAGAATAACCTATTTAGTTTTTATTTGTTCAGCTAACTCTGTGAAACTCAAATTCATTCAGGTTGGTGAGCTGAAAGCACTAAAATGTAGCCTGAATACTTTAGTGTGTGTCCTACCACATTCAGTGTCACACTCTGATCTGGTGGAAAAAAGTTGTTTTAAACTACAGAAAACATCTTCTCATGTGTGGAATGCAGACATGTTATTGTGTATAAATGACTACACAAATAAGCCTCTACACAGATTGCTTGGGTTGCCTCACAGCTGTGTGTTTGTGTGCAATATCTTTTAGATTGGTCATTGTTACAAAAAAGAACATGCTTGACTGAATTGATTAGGAGCCTTTTTTATCATGATCTGTTTTCTGCTTTGAATAAATTAAATGGACTTCTCCGCTCTAAGTTGTGTGTCAGCAGGAATTACCGAGTCCTGTTTAAGACAAACCCAGGCCAAGCTGGTTCATCATGTTGTTTCAGAAGAGGGCCTCTGTTTATAAGGTGATTAAAGTGCTTATGCTTCACCCCAGGCGACTGAGGTCAGACTAGTTTATGTCTAGATTTCAAGGGGCCCGTGTAAAGTGATACGTGTCACTGGCAAAATGAAATAACCTCTGGGGTGAAAAAAGGCACAGGTGGCAAAACAAACCAATTTTCTGTGATGTTCTAAACACTGAACAAGTGCAGTGGTTTTTGTCTGAAAGTAAATGTCAGTCACAACATGTCAGTCCTGTGTGTGTGGATGTGTGACCTTGCAAACATAGCTCATTGATATTCTTGGAGAAAAGTGTCAGGAAGGCATTTGGGAAATCTTTCCCCCTTGTTCTTGTACCTCATGAATATGAATGAAATCCACATGTGTTTTAAGTTTGTTTGCTTATTAGCATAAAGTAGATGAACAAACAAGATTTTATTTTTAGCTATTGTTAGCAAATGTTTAGAGCCTCTGAATTCTCAGACGCTCTAAACCTATATTTTATTTTTTGTTTTGTTGTCATTCTGACATGAAGAGTTTTTTAACTTTAACAACCCAAATGGGATGTTTAACAAACTGCATTGCAAAAGTATTAATACTGTTAATTTCTTTCACATTTTGTGACATAACGGCAACAAACTTCTAAATTCAGACTTCTTTTTTATTGGGATCTTTTCCTGAACCAAAAGAATTGCATAACAGTGAAGTGCAACAAAAATGAAACTTAGTTTTTATATTTAAAAAATATTAGATCTGAAAATTGCAACATGCATTTCTGTTCAGCTCTGAGTCACCTTTCTTTGCAACTGCAGATGCAGATTTTTTAGTCTGTCTTTATCAGCTTTGCACATATACAGACTGAACTTTTTCACCATTCTTCTTTGTAAGATTGTTTTTAACCCAGTCAGATTGTATAGTAAGGATCTGGAAAACTACTTTTAAGACACAGATTCTTAATTAGATTCTGGGCTGGACTTTATTTGGGCCATTCTATCACAAGAGGACGCAATGCTACCATTGTAGCTCTGGCTGTGTGTTTAGATTCAATGTCCTTCTAGAAAGTGAACCTAAATCCCATTTTAAGCCCTTTTTGACATATTTTTTTACATTATTGCCATTAATTTAGTTATATCTGTCTTGCCATCAACACTGACCATCTTCCCAGTCCCTGCTGAGAAAAAAAAAACATCCCCACAGCATGATTCAGCCATCATTACCATAATTCACTGTGGTTTGGGTGTGTTTAAGGTATTGTACTGTGGTATTCTTCGAACCCACATAGCAGTTTGTAAATGCCAAATAGTAAAATGTTGGTCTCATCTGACTAGCACGCCTTTTTCCAAATTTTTTATTATGTCCCCTGTGGGACTTGTGGCAAGCAGGAAAAAAACTTTCTTATTGCTAATCTTTTAACTATTCAACAATCTTGTCACTCTTGGATAAGACCATATTTTTGGGATGCAAAACAAGTATTTTTTCCTGTTGACACATACTCCCACCTGAGCTGTTTATATTGGCAGCTCCTGAACTTATCATGAGCTCTTGGCTGATTAATGTTATCTGTGCTTGGATTGCCAGTTTATGTGGACACCTATGTCTTTGTTAGTTTACAGTGGTGCCATACTTTGAGATACTGTTTTCTAAAATTAACCCTGCTTTTAACATCTCTGCAACTTTATTCTTGCCTGATTTATTGCTTTGTCTTAGGCCATGTAGACACATAGCTGGAGGTTTTATCAAACAGAATATCCTCACCACCTCGTTTAAAAAAACAACAAAAAAAACCTAACCACACCTAACTGCATAAGTGTATTGTTATGCACATTAATAGACATGCCAAACCTATAGGTGGCAGTAGTTCCCCAAATCCTGTTCACTCAGAATAATTTTCTTCTTTCTAAATTCTATCATAGAGGAGTAATTGAGCTTGTAAAAACAAGCAAGCATAAAGCGCTTGGACAATCGATAACGCCAACACAGGGCGTAAATGTTGTTTCTGAGTGTAAACACAGGTTGCACGTGTGATGTTGGGGCATTTTTTTGACGTTGCGGAACCTAAAACCCTTGTTATTTCTCTTCACAAGCACTTGCTTAAAACGGAGAACTTGCAAATCTTCACGTTGGTCGGAGTTTTTAGAAAGAATCTGCTTTGAAGCCTTAAATCTTCAGGTTTGTGTGGATGACAGGCCAAATCTTAGAAAAATGTCTTTGTTTTGTGAGATACTCTGCTACGTGTGAACAAGGCCTTAATGATAATGTTTGTTTACTAATGTACTCTGATAAACCTTTGAGGCATTCCGATTATACCTGGAGCTACACTGAGATTAAATTGCACATAGTTGGACTCACTTTACTATTTAATGACCTTTGATTGCTTTTGGTTAGATTGAATTTTATGTAAGGCTGAAAAGATAAAAGGAGTTGTGCACAAACGTCAGAATCATACACTTTTTAACAAGCTTCTTCAAATTCCAATTTATTTATTAATGACCACACAACAAGTTGTTGGAATTTGTTTCCAGTACAGCATGACATGCTCACATCTTGTGTCAACACACAACAATACAAACAATAAATAGACAGATACACATAGAGACATCAGGTAATGACGTGGTTTAGTGTTCGAACAGCTGTTGGAAAAAAGCTGTTTTTGGATCTGACTGATTTTGTTGGCCAGGACCTGTAGTGTCTTCCAGAAGGCAACAGTGTGAACAGGTTATATGCAGGGTGAGGGGTCAGAGATGATTTTTACTGCCCGTTGTGTGATGGGTCTCAGGTACAGTGTGTCAATGGAAGGGAGGGTGTGGCCTGTGATTTTAGAATATTTGTCTATTATACGTTGTAGTTTTTTGCGTGAAAAAAAGCTGAGCAGCTCTGTGGAATTCTGCAACACCTCTTCAACCTTAGCCTAACTCAGGAGAAGGTTCCAGTGTTGTGGAAGACATCCTGCCTTGTTCCAGTACCAAAAAGAACTCACCCATCAGTCATCAATGACTATAGACCTGTTGCCCTGACATCCCACATCATGAAGGTCCTGGAGAGACTCCTGTTGGCACCCCTGAGTAAGCAAACAAGAACATATCAACTAACCCACTGTCATCTGGACAAAGCAGGCAGCACTGTGAGGATCATGTTCTTTGATTTCTCCAGTGCATTTTACACAATTCAGCCTGATTTGCTTTGGTGGAGCCCTCAACAATCGCCTGGATCAATGACTACCTGACCAACAGACCACAATTTGTGAGACTGAAGAATTGTGTGTCAAACCAGGTGGTCAGCAGCACAGGAGCACCACAGGGGACCGTACTCTCACCATTCCTTTTCACTCTGGTTACCTCAGACTTCCAGTACAAATCAGAGACCTGTCATCTGCAGAAATACTCAGATGACTCTGCAATTTTCGGGTGTATCAGAGATGGACAAGAAGCTGAATACAGAGAGCTGGTGGACCGCTTTGTGACATGGTGTGGAAACAATCATCTCACCTTGAATGTTAACAAAACAAAGGAGATGATTGTAGATTTCAGAAGAAACAGGGATAAGTCAAACACTGTTTCCATCATGGGAGAAGAAGTGGAGGTGGTTGAGGAGTATAAATACCTCGGAGTTCACCTTGACAACAGACTGGACTGGAGACTGAACAGTGAAGCTGTCTACAAGAAGGGACAGAGCAGACTGTACTTCTTGAGGAAGCTTAGGTCCTTCAAGGTTTGCAGCAAGATGCTGGAGATCTTCTGCAAGTGTGTTGTGGAGAGTGTAATCTCTTCAGCCGTCATCTGTTGGGGTAGCAGCATCAGAGCCAGGGATTTAAAAAGGCTAAACAACCTGATAAAGAAGGCTGGTTCTGTTCTTGGGACAACTGTGGAAAATCTGGAGATGATAATGCAAAGAAGGATTCTTCATAAAATCAAAAAAAATTATGGACAACCCTGACCATCCTCTTCATGAGACTGTCATACAACAACGGAACGTCTTCAGTCGGAGGCTTCTTCAGTTTCGCTGCGATACAGACCGCTACAGGAAATCCTTCCTGCCCACAGCTATCATCATCTACAACAACTCCTTAAATAATTAATTATATGAGCTATACCAACACTTAATTTCCCTCTGGGATCAATAAAGTATTTTTGAATTTGAATTTGAATTGAATTTGAATGGGAGTCCAACTTTCCATACCACACTATTACTGATGAGGTGAGTATGCTTTGAATGATGGCAGTGTAAAACTGAAGCAGGATGTTGTGCCTGACTGAATTTTTTTAGTTGTCTGAAAAAAAAAATCTTTTATTGGCTTTTATGTAGATTTGTTGTGCTGTGTGTTACTGATGTGTGTACCTAAGATAATTTCAATGACTCAGTGATGATGATGGGCTGGGTGGAGATAGAGATGGCTGTTTTGTGAGCGGGTGGGCGTGAGAAGTCGACTATGAGTTCCTGTGTTTTTGATGTGTTAAACTGTAGGTTGTTATTTTGGCACCAAGTAACTGCTTGGGCGACCTGTTCACAATAATGGTGTTTGTTTTTGTTGGTGATGAGTCAAATTATGGTAGTGTCATCTGCATATTTTGAAGATGGAGACTGGGCTGTGGGTGGATGTAAGGGTGTTTGTATAGATGGAGAAAAGCCAAGGGGAAAGAACACAACCCTGAGGGGCACCTGGGATGAGGGTTAGAGGTTGGGACAGGAGGCTACCCATCCTAACTCTCTGTGTCCTTTATGACAGGAAGTTAAAAATCCAGTGGGAGAGAGTTGTGCCAATGTCCATGTCCATGAGTTTATTGAAAAGGTTGACCGGGTTGATTGTGTTAAAAGCAGAGCTGAAATAAATTAATATTATCCGGGCGGGTGTGGGGGGATTCCAGGTGTTGCATGATGTAGTGAAAGGCCAGGTTTATTGCATCTTCAACAGATCTATTAGTCCAGTAAGCAAACTGGTGACTGTCCATGAAGAGAGAGGAGAGTTCTTTCAGGTGTGTGAGAAAGATGTGTTCAAATGATTTCATTATAACTGAAGCGAGAGCTATTGGTCTGTAGTCGTTGAGGCCTTTTTTTTGTCTTTTGGTCATTCTGTAGTAGTCATTGGCCGGTTACCGGTTTCAAGATATACCGCTGTATGAAAAAGTCAAGGTTTCAAAAGCACTCAAATTTTCCGTCATACTGTCCCAGCAGTATAAGCGTTTTTTGTTTTTTTATGTGACGTCTCGTCAGGGAGAAAGTAAAGATCCCTCATGAAACTGCAGTGTAAAGTCCCCCCCCTCACACCTGCGTTTGTTGTCAGTGCCAAATGGCCAGCGCTGCAGGCCGTGTGATGGCTGAACTTTTTCCACCGTCCCTAAGCAGATGTGTGGGAATACTTCGGTTACAGTAAAAAGCCAGATGTTCACGGCTTGGAAGAAGAAGGTCACCCGACGTGCAAAAGGTGCTTGAGAACAGTGGCAGCCCGAGGAGACAATACATCGAATATGATAGCGCAAGTTGGGGAGCACCACCCATCATTGTATGCTAAATTCAAGGTAAAGTTAATGCTGTCTTGAAATGAACGAGCGTATTAGCGTCTGACATTAGAGAAATGAGCTTGTTACCATGGCAGATATGGTAACTACCATTTCTTGTCTTTTCTTCATCTCTATCCTTCGTAACTTTTTTAAACTAAGGCATACCATATCTGCCTCACTAAAAAGTGTTTCTTCCTTTAAAAAGAAGAAATACAGACATTCAAAATACACATTTTAGAGCTGTAATCATAATACAGTGAAACCGTGAAACTGATATTTTTGCCTACGGTTATCATACTGTCAGAGTCTGATACCGGCCCATGCCTATTCTGTAGTATATAAATTATGTTTTCCCATGGACCAGCAATTTTTATAAAGGATCTCGGTGCACTGACTTGCACAACCGTTTTAATCATGCTGTTGTTTTAACTTAATGTACAGGTCATATAGCTACTGTCACTGGAAAAATATCTTGTTCTTAAATAAAGATGAGACTGGAGTCCTTTAGGCGTTTTAGATATTTTATAAGCATGTTGACCAGATTGTAAGACAAATCGTTCACCCAGAACTGTGTGATGCTCAAACTCTTCCCGTATCCTCCTATTCCTAATATAATATTGTTCATGGTAATCAAATATTATCTTCTTCATTCCCCCCCCCCCCCCCCCCCTATGCAGTCCTGAAGTCCGGTCCAACAAGGTTAAATCACTTCACCCTGTAGAGTAGAAGGAACGAGGTCAGAGGGTGTTCTGCTGATATCTGCTGCTTACTGACATCTGTCTAAGCACTCTGATGGTCTCTATGTGACATATTCCCTAGATGCATTTGATAAAATGCAACTAATCAATTAATTCTAATTACTTTGAAAGATTCTCGTCAGACTATCGTCACATTTCTTTTTTGGATTTAAACATTTGTGAGTGTCAATGTACAGAAGGTTAACCAAAGGGTGATAGAGGAAGTCAGCAATTTAAAATGAAATCAATTAGATTAATATTATTGCATTAAAAAAGTTCTGTAATTTAAAATGTAATTAAACTAGTTTAAAGTTATCTGTGTAGAACGTATTGAGACTTACCACAACAAGATAAGAACATCACAAAGATAGCATTTCCTTGAGTAATAACGAAACAGACACACAGTCCAACAAAAATGTACTTCCCCACAGATCTGGATCCAGTTTCCCTGGGATGCTTTTGTCTCTTTCGTAATTTTTTGGAAGCGGATATAGATGTTTGTTTTATCTTGATTTTTATGCTAACCCTGTTTGTTTTTGCTAACTTGATTATTTGCTATAAGTGCATTCAGTCCTCAGGGGGATGGTATTGACCTCGAAACAGTGGATCACACATCCAAAGTCAACTCTGGCTTCAGGTCCACACATATTACACTATCTTAATGCCATATCTCGTGCAATAACAACATTAAAACATATCAAGGAAAGCTCATGAAGCACCAGGGGTATAAGGAGAAAATAGAAAAGCTGTTAAAAGTTTTGCTACAGTGATGTCACTGGGCATCGAGGCACTCAGCACTGTTGCTACTAAACTTGGAGAAGGGTCCAGTAGATTCTAGAAACATTGAAGGTCCATAAACCACCATCCCAGGAATAGCTAGGATACTGTATGGAGAGTAAATTCCTGGCCTCTGGTAGATGACCTTGAGCTTGAAAAGTGACCACCCATATTGTAAGAGACGGGATTGCTTGTTCGCTGTGTAATTTGTGCATACTGACAACGGATATGAACTAAATTTGCTATGTTTTTGGGCTTATGCAATACACTTTTAAAATGTGTATTTAGATGAAACATTTAGATAGATTTGGTGGCATTAATACAACTAACTGAACTACAGCCAAACAACCTGAAAGTATGACAAAAGGCAAAGTAAAACGTCTGACACAGGGGTGTCTTCCTTGAAGGCTACCACTTAAACATGGACGTAAAACATGAAGTAGAGAAAGGGTGGAAATAATTGAAAATATTTTAATATAAACTACTAAACTTGGTATTAACAATGGATTATTTGTGTACGCTTTGTACAATGTACAGAAATAGTTCATTGTTTATATTGGTTCTGTACAGAATCTGTACAGACACTGCTTTTACAGAATTGATACAATGATAACTCAAATTTTACAACAGTGACTCAATAACAATGTTGCATAAACTTAAATTACACTACACTCTCTGCACTGATAAAGATTCAGTTACTTCAGTGTCTCAGATGCTTGAAACTAAAGAGAAACTGACAGCTTAACCTATTGTTTCAACTAATTTGACCACTTAGGGGCACTTATAGACGATCAAAATTCCCAGATGGTCAGTCGATTGTTAAACATAGAAAAAAAAAAAGAAATGGTAATGTCACAGTATAAATAATGTAACCCATCCTGAGACAGCAGAACTCTGTGAGTTCTACACCTTTTCTCCCAAAACAGTATCATTATTTAGAATAGGAGTCCCTCAAAAGCAGCACATATATGCCTACTTCATAAATCTCATGCTTAGATATATGTTTTTCAAAATAGGAGATAGTGTAGCATCTTACTAAGTGCAAATTTCAGTTATCTTTTTTTAGATACTCCATCCTTAATTTATATATATTATTTAATTAATACATGAAACTGAAAGTATTTATCTACACATCTATCTATTGTCTTCAACTAATCTTAGATCTGATCACATGACTAACAAGTCAAGGAAGGAACCTCAGACATCTTTTTTTCCCTAAGGGATGCTTTTACCAGCCTTCCAGCAGGATCTGGGTCTTCCCCAGGGACTCTTCCCAGTGAGATGCTGCCGGAAAAGGAGCTTTCCAGGAGCCACCCTGATCAGATTCTTGAACCACCTTAACCAAGTCCTGTAGATTAAAAGTAAAAGGAGCAACATCTAACTTTAATATAGTCATTAGCTTAAATTATGACATATGACTATTTAAAAACCTCTGCAAGATGGTCAGTTTAGTACCTCTGGTCTTTGAAGTATTATATAATAAACATATGTCTGTGTCTTGTTACACTATATTCCCCGTCTTACAGGTTACACATTCTGTTATCTTTACACTTAGGGACCATTATTTCTTTCAATTAAAATAATTGTACAATGATTTATTTGATTGTGCTCTGCTCCTGAATCTAAATACTTTGACTTTTTCTATGGTGCAAACATCTGGTGAGCATGTGTGGGTGTGAGTGAAGTACAACAAATTTTCCCATTTGAAATAAAAAAGTAACAGTACACTTCCTCCACCCCTTACCACCATGTCAGCATTTGTATTTGTCAAAAAACAGATCTGCACAGTAATTTAATTCCATTTAAAGGTATTTTTCTTAAAAGCTTAAAAATATTAATAAATGGTGATTTCATAATTCCTGTTGTTGAATAAAGCTGTTTTCAGCAATACAGTGTAATAAAAGAGATTATGAATGCACAATATTAGCAATGACTTCAGAGTTTGAGTGGATGTTTTTGTCATCTGTTTAAAAACAGCACCTGTTAGCACTTTTGGTGATAAATTACTGCATACATTATTTTATTGAGATAGCTCATGGTCAGTAAAATAATGGACAAAGTAACTACTACTTCTAATAAGAGTAAGGATTAGAATAAGGACTTGTGTTTTCAATACCTTTGTTTTTTTCAAAAAACATATTACATATTTTTCTTTTTTTGCTAATATTGCGAAATTAAAATGTTTCAAACAGAGGTTAATTTCAGGAAAAAAGATAACAGAGTAAATTCAAACTTTAGTTTTCAAATAGTTAAGTTTTATGAACTATCTACATCAACCAAACCCCTTTGCAAAACTCACTAATGTTATTTAACAAACATCTGAGTCTCTTAGAACAGCTGTATTTATACTAAAATTAATTTACACACAAATGCTTTCTTATTTAGGTGTCTTCAGAATGCAGTTGGTTGCACTTAAAGATGCTAAAGTAAAGTGGAAGGTATACAAATTTTTACAACTCTTTTTTTATATTTATGTCTGTAAAAACCTATAAAACAATATATTTATTTCCCAAAACTTAAAATGATTAGTAAGGCATGAATGACTTAAATGTTTTTCTGTGCTCTTTCGTGACAACCTGGATCAGTCATCAATGAGCTCAACAACTAAATTAGTTAGTTCAGCCATTTGAGTGGTATGAGGAATGGCATGACGCATTGCTTTTTAAGATTTTTGGTCTACTTCCTGTTGTCACATAGGTTCTGTAGGGCTGTAAAGTCCTAGTCGACTGGTCAATTTATTGGTCGATGCGTTCTGAGTCGACCAAAATTCTGATTGGTCGATTTTAATCCATGTTAATTTTTTTAATTTGATTGGACAAGAGACATTCCATGAGAGCTGATCGGTGCTGATGTTAGAGTTGTATACAACAGCGCTGCCTCTCGTGTGATATTGCTTTAACAGTCTACAGGGAGATCGAAGAACGTATACGTTATTCAACGTGCAGTGGCTTCAGTGCTTAATTTGTAAATCATTAGGTGCCGGAACGCAAAGTACATGACAGCGCAAGCATGACCAGAGACGCGCACAGGTCCCGGAACGCAGTAAATGGTAGCGGGGAAAAAAACTTGTAAAAACATGATGTGGGCCTTACAGGCCTGAATGTTTTAAATATTGTAATGTTCTCTGATAGATGCAGACAATGGTTGTAATCGAATGCTTTAATGCTGACTGCTGTCGGCCGCAATCAAGTCGTACAAAACAGTAATCAAAAGAACTCCCACATAAACCGGTTGTCTGTCTAGCTCCATTTACAGACACACACCAGTTCCCCGGCACTCAACTGCGCACTCCCCCGCGCGCAGCCTGCAGAACAGTGCCCCACCCCCCTGATCAGTGCAACAACACTAACGCATAATCTTTGCATAAACCATTACATATATAAATCTGAGCTTACAAAAAATAAAACACACATTCCATAGCATTACAATCTCGGGATTTGGTCTATGAATGCCTACGCATATTATTATTTTATTTAATAAATTTAAAATAGTTTTTTTTTTAAATATATATATATATATAATATTTTATACATGAGAGGGGTGCCGGATCAGCCAAAATAGGTCAGAATCAACAGGTGGGGGATCCTGTTCCGGCAGGATCCAGCTCAAATTAAGCCCTGTGTGGCTTGCTGAATATTTTTGTTTAGCGTTTACTACAGTGAGTCCTCTACCATGTCAAAGACATCGGCAGTGTGGCAGAATTTGGTTGATTACAGCCCTATTTATTTTATTTCATTTTATTGCTAATAATAACAAACATATGGTTCCCTTTTATTATTGTGCAGATTTATTTCTGTTTACTGGATTTGGTCGGGTTTTTAATTTTTTTAATTTTATTGCCTAATGCGCAATTGCGCCGTGCCCACAGTCTTTGTTTTGAGCCCAATGCACAGCTTTATTCCGTTTGTACTTGTCTTGATCAGGCATGTTTAATAAAGATCATTTTCCCTGAATTGCCTTGCCGTTTAGTGTAATTGCAGTAATCATGGGATATTATATTGCGCAGATGCACCTAATGCAAAATGCTGTCAGAAACCCTGCAGCCAGCCGCTCGGGAGCGCGCACAAATGCTTCACAAAAAAAACCATACCTCTTCACAGTGACATACTTCTTTTTCTTAGTGCCACTTTTTAGTGGGCTGTGAGTCGTCCTTGGTCGTTTCCCAGTTGCAGAAGAATCCATTCTCACAATTGAATCAATGGAGGTCTGCGACCATTTTTCTTCCTCTTTTAAAGCTGTCAAGAAAAAAAAAAAAAAAAGCTGTCGAGAACACGCAAGCAGTGACAATTGACGTCACACCCGTAGGACAGCGCGGGAAATTCGGGCTCCGAACTGCTGCACATTTTGCAGCAAACAGTCAGTTTAAGAAAATGGAATATGTGGGTGGGCTCATTCCTTTTGGTTGATAACACTTCTTCACCCAACAGCATTAAAAAACTGGACATGCATGTTTATTTTATTGACAAATCCTGCCCCATGTTCCTTTAAGGCAGTGTTTCACAAACTATGGGGCTAGCCCCACTAGTGGGGCACAGAGGTATTGCAGGTGGGGCGTGACATCAATGGGATTTAAATAGTTTTTCCCCCCTAGATTCTGTCGTTGTGAATGTTTCACTGCACTATAAATTAAATCAACCAGCTCCCCCCTCTCACAAAATTAAACACACTCAAATAAATTAGCAATTGTGATCATCATTGTAAACAGTACCGGGACCTGGAACATCGGGCTGGGAGTTTGACGTTGGAAAATATCGCAGCAGAACAAAACAAGCTGAAGTAGCCGCATTATCAGAGATTCCATCTACAAAAGGTACAAATATCTAAAAAGATCAGGGAACGTTTCAGAGTAAGAGAAGTCAACCACAGAGGAAGTACAAGGATGAGTATCTTGCTCTTTATTTATTTTATTTATTTTTTTATTTTTTATTTTGTACTTTTGAAAGCTTTGTAAATTTGATAAAACTACAACTTTTATTTTCTCCAACTGTGAGCTGAAGTTCTACAGGGTGGGCCATTTATATGGATACACCGTAATAACATGAGAATGGTAGGTGATATCAAAGTCCTGTTTGTGGCACATTAGGATATGTGAGGGGGGAAACCTCCTTAAGATGGGTGGTGACCATGGTGGCCATTTAGAAGTCGGCCATCTTGGATACAACATCCCTTTATGTTTTATGTTCGACTAATGCCACTCTCCAATGACGTGCGGCGAGTGCTACGCTGTGGGCTCTTGCTGAATGAAGCTAGGACAGCCACTGATGTTTCTTCATTAGTGACAGTTTTCTTGCGTCCACATTTTGACAAATCCAACACTGAACCAGTTTCACGAAACTTAGCAAGCAGTTTGCTGACTGTAGCATGGGAGATGGGTGGTCTCGTAGGGTGTCTTGCATTGAAATCTGCTGCAATGACCCGGTTACTGTGTTCACCAGACATCAACACGATTTCAATCCCCTCCTCACGTGTTAACCTCTTCGACATGTCAATGGCTGTGAACAAAGAGAAACTTGTAAATAACTCATGAAAGAATAAAGTTACGTTGAAACCAAGCACACCATTGTTTTTCTTGTGACATTACCAATAAGTTTGATGTGTCACATGGCCCTCTTCCTATTGAAAAAACAAAAGTTGTATCCAAGATGGCCGACTTCTAAATGGCCACCATGGTCACCACCCATCTTAAGGAGTTTCCCCCCTCACATATCCTAATGTGCCACAAACAGGACTTTGATATCACCTACCATTCTCATGTTATTACGGTGTATCCATATAAATGGCCCACCCTGTACATGTAGCAACTACTGACAGCATATATTTCTGAGCCGGTTTTATACCAGTGCGCAACTCCTTTTTCCAACTAATTTATACCCTTAAAAACTTGTAGACTAACTCGGCTATTTAAATAAATAAAACACTTTAAAAATCAGGCGTGGTCACCATTCTGTTGGGGCGATAAAAACATGGGCGTCTTGTGTATGCTCCTTTGTCCAAAGTGGGGAATGATAAAAAAAAGTTTGAGAAACACTGCTTTAGGGGATTGTTCAGGCCTGAGTGTGGTTTGTTAAATGTAACAAAAAAGTAGGTAATCACAGTTAATTCATGTGAACAAACAGCATAATGAAAACCAAGGAAAACAGCGGTCTAGTTAGAGATAACATTCTGGAGAACATTAAAGCAGGGTGCCATTATCCATCCATCTATCCATTATCTGTACCCGTCCATCCTATGCAGGGTTGTGGGGGGCCTGCTACCTATCTCCAGCAGTCACTGGGCGAGAGGCAGGGTAAACCCTGGACAGGTCTCCAGTTCGTCACAGAGGGGTCCATTATATTATAGGAAATATATTAAACCTGTAGCTCATAGAGCACTGTTTAGTCCATCATGTGAAAATGGTAAAAGTATTAAACAACTGGAAATTACCCTGAGCACACATTCTCATGACGAAACAGGTTGGTTGTGCTGGTCCGGTTTGACATGCAAGATATTGAGTAGAGTTAAAAAACAGTATCATGCTGTAGGGATGCTTCTATTTAGCAGGAAGAAGGATGCTAGAAAGTGATGATGCAAAGGTGGATGGAAAACCATGTATATTATTTTAACACTTCATACATTTTCTCTTTTTGTGTTGGCATTTTACATGAAAATCCTCAAAAAATACACTGAACTTTGTGGTTGTAAGGTCAAAATGTCTAAGTTATAAGAATATCTCTGCAACATCCCCAAAGTAATGTTTCATTACAAATGTTTAAATGCAAGAAATTACATGCAATGATTCAAAAAAGCACAAATCCCTGGCAAAGCACATAGGGAATTCTCATTTGGGCCTCTCCTGGCTACTTTTTGCCTAATGGAGGAAAACAATTCATTGTTACTTAGCACAGACAGCTGCAACCCCAAAAAAAGAAAAAAAAGACAAATCTGTATTATGCAATAAAACTTACTGACCTAGTTTATGTTACACATAATCACATGAGATAACTTGAAAACCTAGTTTATGTTCCAAACAATCACATGAGCAATCTTGAAAGAAGTGCTTATCCTGGTTAATTATTCTGAGTGAATCACATCCTTTCTCTAAGAGCAGAAAAATACAGTGAATCCAGGCAAGTAAAAGAGCACCCTGACCAACAAGTCTCAAAGCTGCTCACTCTTTAAACTAAAAATTTGCTCTTGTTTTACACTTTGTTTTAACCTCCAGGAATATATTTATATATATAATTAATGTGCACAGATTTATACATACAAGGATTGCTAAACATGCAGATTTTTTTGGTGTAGAAAATTAAGATTTTATAATGAGAAGGTACCGTACATCAGGCCACATTCATTATTTAATGTCATTGCACAATTGCTCAATAAAATAACAGTAATTGACTACCTGGAAATGTCAAAGCATTAGTTGACAGGTGCTTGGATCTGTTAATTTGTCATGATTGATGACAGTTTTATTTCTAATGTTGGTGTTATCCTGGCTAAAAATTTAATCAGTGGCACCCACTGTGCCAAACTAAGCAAGCTGTCAATCTTGGTATGTTTTCACAGTATGGTATGTGTAATTTCTGTAACATTTGACAGGTTGAAAAAAAGCCCTGTTCTTAAAACAACTGCGTACTGAGCCCTGAAAGATTATTGTTACTGAAGTATCATGTTGCTCAGGTTGTCAAATAACAAGATGTGACCCAGAACCAATTGAGAAAAAAAGTAAAGTCAGAAGATTTGCGTTTTTAGAGATCAATAACTTTGAACTTTAAAGTTATGCTAAAGCAGAAGCTTAAATGGTAATGCACCATGGGTCTGGAATTTTAGGTTGAAAATGCTAGAAGTCATTTCATTTCCACTTTAATTGATTAGATTAACAAACTATAAAGTAGATTAAGGTTTGTAATTTGAAATTTCTGGAAGAAGTCTTAACTTTGTTAGGACAGTTTTCATTTATTCTGCTGGCTTGTTAACACATGAAAGCCAGCAGACATCTCTTTGCTATCTGGTCATATTTCTCTTTGTAAACCTCTCCAGCAAAGCCAACATCTGTTAAGGTCAATTTGATATCTTACAGGAAGAAATGCTGCAAGGGCTTCAAGTTTGTGATGGGCCAGTGCATTCCTGAAGGTAGGAAAAACAGTTTGAATGTCACTTTCCAGGATTCTGCCAAAAAGGTCTTAAGTTCTTTAGTTTACTAGTATCTGATTATTCTCAACGTTTCTTGGTGCCTG
This sequence comes from Valencia hispanica, assembly GCA_963556495.2. NCBI lineage: Eukaryota > Metazoa > Chordata > Actinopteri > Cyprinodontiformes > Valenciidae > Valencia > Valencia hispanica. The sequence goes on along the minus strand of OY747717.1, from coordinate 25,939,992 downwards.
CATTAAGTTATAATAAAGCTCCCTTTTTTCACATAATCCTTTTTTTTTTTTTTCAGATTATGATGTGTGTGCTGGCGCCCCCTGTGAGCAGCAGTGTACTGACCATTTTGGTCGCATAGTGTGCACTTGTTACTTAGGTTACCGCTATGACCGTGAGCGCCACAGAAACCGGGAGAAGCCCTACTGTCTAGGTAAGACATAATAATACCTAGCAATAATAAAAAGGGCGGAAATCCTTTAAGCATCAAAAATGTCTCTGATCTCTGATGATCAGGTATTCCTCTCATGTAGATGCCCAGCCATGTATTAACAGTGTGAACAGCAATCAGGCAAGCACACAGCTCAATGTTTGATGAAACTATATTAAAAACAGACAGTTCTCTCTTAGTCAGGATGCTCAGAATCCAGACATTGGTGGCGTTGTTCAAGCTGATAAGAAAAAAACTCTCAATTTGTGTTTAGGTAATGATGGTTTGCTAGGGTCACTAACATGTAAGTGTAGGGTCTTGAGATCCTCTTGAGAAAACGTAGATACCAGAAATAGCAATGAGGAAAAAACAGGACTTGAATAGATAAAAACAACATGTATTGGCTGTTGATGTTGAGCATGTTGCCATTGTACCACTTTTTAATTGACTCAGCAAAAATCCTTGTATGCTCCACCAATAGTCAGGTTCACTGGCCTACTAAACGTTTTATTCTGTGGGTCAGAAGCTGGAAAGTTTGAGGACCACTGATCTAGAGACGTCAACTTTACAAATGTAAAGATGACAAATAGACCATCTTCCTGTTCATGAGGTCAAGCTTCAAGCACACTTTCTGGGATGTGGCCAGGCTCATGCTAATTTTATCTATTACCTCCAACTTTTTCACATTGTGATTGTAAGAACTTGTTTTATTTTAAAAGTAAAGAATGTCTAAATGTCTCTACAAACTTTGCTGCAATTTAACAACATAATAAGCTGCCTAATGTTAGATGGAATCATCCGACTGTTGTAATAAATTATTTTCGTATTATCTGCATTTTTTTGCATGGAGCAATTTACAAATTGGGGGGGGATACTGTTTTAAATTCTTTAAAACCCTTTGAGTTGGATTGTTTTTTATTATGCCTTATAATTCAAAAATTCCTTTTCTAATCAAACATTCTTCCCTAGATTTATAACTTAAAAATCTAAGCTGCAAAGTTAAAGTAACATAGTTTCATCACATTTTATGTTGCTAAATGTATGCATGTTAAGTGGATGTATTTTGATAAACATTTAATTTTCATTTGCTGGCTAACTTCCTTCTTGCACTTCAACACACAGACATTGATGAATGTGCAGACAAAAACATGAGCGCCTGTTCTCAGATCTGCATCAACACCGCAGGGAGCTTTAGGTGCGAGTGTGAGAAAGGCTATTTCCTTGAAGACGATGGGAAGACTTGCACCAAAGGGGAGAGAGGTTAGCGTACACATCTTCTCATTATTCACATCAAACAGCAATGTGGAGAAGACTACTCTGTGTTTTTAGAGTGTAATAGAAAAAAAGACGGGAGGGGGGCACTACAAACATAGACACCTGGTAGTCATTAGACATCACTGCCTCTTGTGCACGTCAAAACAATCCAGCCACCCAAACACACTGCTGGCTCTCTGACTTCTGGTCTTCTCATTTTGCTGGATACATGTGAAGAAAACACAAAACATCCAGGCGATAAAAACATATTTCCTGTTTTCTGGGGCTGCATATTTGCTACTTCCTCCCATGAGAGTGTCCTCTGTTACCTGCTATAACATTTCAAAACATCCTAAACAGTGAAAAGGTATTTTGCACGAAATTATGATCATTCTTTTTGTCCTGCTGCTTTGTAATTTAGGGGAGGAAAATCACATTCAAAAACTGGCACCCATCCATTGTACAGACATTGTGCATCTCTAAGCACTCTGTTAAGCTACAGCCTCTGTGTTTTCATGAGCTAAAAAAAGCTAATACTATCTTAAATGCTAACTTAAATATGGTACATTTTTCTGTTGATGTATGTATTTTTGAATTATTGTAGAATAGCTACATTCAGGGCAGAGGTTTAGGAGGGTGGCAGCACAAAAACGAGTTCAAGAGTAAAAGACTGCAACTGTGCATCTTCATCCTAACCTCTGATTTCAAATGTTTCTAGATAGTTATTAATTTCTCTGATATCTTTACATATTAGAGTATCACTATTGAAAATGGGATGTATATCATATCTTCTTATCAGGCTATATATTTATGAAATGTTTTCCAGTTATATGATAACCCCTAACCCCATGATTTTTGAAGATTTCTTCATGTCCTAAGTAACTCAAGTATTTTCCCAATTTCCCAGCAGTTCATCTCTTTGAAAAGTGTGATAATTCAATGAATGCTGGAACTTGCTCAGCCACATGTGAAGATTTCCTCCAGATCAAGATGTCAGTACTGCAGCTTAAGCAGAAGGTATGGGACAACAGAGAAGAAACATTTGTCTGACAAAAGTAAAAAATTAAAGTCTTATTTCATCTCATTCAAAACACCAACAGTAGTTTTAAAATCAAATTAGTTACCAAAAGGCCCAGACAAAAAAACCCGTTAAAGATCTTGATTTAGCTGTTTGCCCAAGGAGCATACCCCTAGCAGCTTTGCAGAAATGACTGCAGGTACATATTAACAACTCTCATGAGTCCCATTAATGCAGTTTATAACCTAATAAAAAGAAAACACTTAAGAAATCCTTGGTGTATAGCAGGCTGATGCATTCCTCTTACACATGAGTTGGGTGGAAATTGATGTAAAAGTCAGCTGTGGAGTTAACATGTCCATCTGTGTTGCTGCAGACGTCTGAACTTTTCTGAGCACGTGTCTGTCAGTAGCAGTGCTCAACACTCGGCACTGTAACATATGATGTATTGGTTCCAGCTGTGTGGTCTTTCCATGCTGCGTATATACAGTTCAGCATATATTAAGAAAACATCATGAAAAATGTTGTCTTTGCTGATTACTATGCAATTTTACGGCAGAAGTTGAAGGGTATTATTATATGGTAATAATTACAGGGAAGTTAAAACATGCAGTTTTGTTCTCACATATTTCAAAGACTGATGGTTTCAACAAGTAAATCATAACTTCAACCACTTTGTGTGTGTCTCTGTCTTGCTTTTGCTGCCTGATTAGATATTTTTCTGGTAAAACAGTAACATTGTGGTGACCAGTAAATACATGTTCATCTCAATAAATAAAAATCACATCCAAAAGATACTTTTATTTAAATAATTCAGTCCAAGAAGGGAAACTAATATGTAGATTCAGTTCACACAAAGAGTCATATTTGTCATATTTCAAAGGCTTAATTTAGTTAAATTTGATTATTATTATTCAGTAGCATTCACCCAAGTAAGAAGGATGTCCAAGAACTGTGCAGTATATGCACTCTATATTTGGACTCATTTTGCATAGATTAACTGTATCAGTACTGTTTTGTCCAGTCTGAGGTGTTAAGTAAGCCTGGATTGCTTTAAGAGCAGCCTCCAGCTTAATTGTATTGCATAGATTCTCTGTGAGGTTATGGTCAGGTGAGTTTGCTGGTTAACTAAGCACATGGTCATACAACCTGGTTTCGGTATTTTAGCTGTTTTGTCAGCTGCCAAGTTCTCTTTAAAAATGAAACTTTGGACTTGATAAAAATCTTTGAACCAACACCAGCATATGACATAGCTTCCTTACTTATTAACTGTGGAAACTTCACTCTGTATCACCTATGATTCTGTGCACCTCCAGTAATCCTCCAACTCTGAGACTTTTGTTTTCAAATAAAATTCAAAATTAACATAAATGTATTTCAACCACTGAGCAACAGTCCAGGGCCCTCATTTATCAACTGTACTTGCGCACAGATCTGTATGTATTTTGTGCTTAGGAACAATTTTACACATAGTATGGTATTTACCATGTTGTACTTGTGTGTAGACATTTTCCTAAATATAAGAACAGCTCGTACCGTGCGTATGCACAGAATCTAGTGGTAGAACGGGGAAACTGCAACACTGACGCAGTTTTACTTTGACTAAATATTTACCTCACTATCACCTCCACTAAGGAGCTCATGTTGATGTCTGTCTGTTTTTTAGCAAAATAGCCTAAAAGTTATGGATGGATTTGGATTACATTTTCAGGAAATATTAGAAATTTGCCAAGGGATAGCTGATTAAAGGACGAGGTGCTTCGCGGAGGTCTGCGCTCTCTGTGTGCTTTATTTATTTGTCACATCAAGCCCTTCAGTTTAAAAGGATGTTGTTACACTTATAAATAAGATGTTTGCAAACTGTACTGTGGAAACTAGATGGTCCTGCTTATCGGTGAAGCAGGTTTTTACTGTCTCCAATAACGATGGCCTCATGCGTGTCAAATGTGGTCCGCTCTATGGTAATTTGCACCCCCGGTAGAAGCTCTGGCCCAGCTGTATTTTATTTGTATTCATTTTTATTGTATTCAGTTTGATATCAAACCGTTTTTCCTTTATTTCTAACAGGAACTTCTCCACTGTCCCGACCTCATTTACTGCCTCTCTCACTTTCTCCCAGGCAGTAGGCTAGTCTTTTTTTATTGGTTACCCCTGAGCTGAAAGAACCAAACAGCAATGTTTGGAACAAATTTGACTGATTTCATTTTGTTCAAAGAAGTTAAGTGTTTCCACAGAAGTGAATAACAGCAAATGAAACGATTCTTTACCACATTTTTTATGTCTGTAGCAGGAATATACCTGCTGCGTGCTGGAGGGAAGGGGGGAGACATGAAGCATAGGAACCGCTGATAACAGAGGGCAAAAACTATATGTGTTAAAATTAATTTGTGGTAACTATGACAATTTTCAAAAAGTCTGTTTATCATACGAACATACTAAAATTAATTCGTAGGATAGACTATAGGACGGTTTCTATGAACGTTTGATATATAAGGGCCCAGTTCTGTTTCTCCTTAGCCCAAATAAGACAGTTCTGACAAAGTCACTGGCATGATAATGGTAGAACACAAGCATTGTGACAGTTGAAGCCCAATTCTTGGACAAGTCTGTGTGGTGGCTCCAACCACAGTTTATGTCTTCTAGATCTCTCCCAAGCTCATGAATTGCATCTACTTCACAATCCTCTCAAGACTGCAGTTATCTCGTGTATCTTTTTCTGTTATGCATTTTCCTTCTCCTGTACTTTCCATTAATATGCTTAGATACAGCACTATGTTAACAGTCAGGTTTTTTAGCACTGACCTCTTGTAGCTTACCCTCCTATGGTCCTAGACCATAACATTACATTGATTAGTCTGATGCATCGGTGTTACACAACATTGATGTATTTTATATTTCTGAAAAACTGAATTTGGGTTTGTTTATTAGCTGTAACCCATAATAATCAAAATGAATTTCAACAATTAATTTAAATTAATCTGTAATTACCGACATACAGTCCAGAACATGTCCAGAATCCAAGCTTAGTCTAAGGTGTGGTGTAGAGTTACATTAAACAATCATTCTTCTGAAAGGGATATGCTATAAACTAAAGTGAAATTAAAAATCTATTCCTATAAGGATATGTGTGTAAGTTTATGTATACTTGAAAATCTTGCAGAAGCTCTGAATCCTAAATTAGGCTGTTGCAGCATATCAAGATGTTTTACATGTCTCCCAACTGGGACTGCCAAATCTACAAGATGTTACACAGATCAAAGATAACTATTTCCAAGGATACCGCTTACAATGCAGGGCAGGAGCTGTCCTGGTCATGCTGCATAATGCAGATGGGTTGCCTTGCCTCCATCTGTTTTGGTCATGGCTTGTTATGTGGTGCAGCTACAAGATCAGCTTTCATCTTTTGGCAGAGTATATAATTGTAGCATAATTTTACATGTTAGCTCTCCAGTGTACAATCTTTCTGTAATGTTTCAAGGGTTCGGACGTTTAATAGATTATTTAATGTAAACCATTTCAGGACCACATTCATATTAAATAGGAAAATAAAACACCCTGTCAAGTTATTTTTAGTTCATATATCACCTAATCAATTCTTACGGCCATTTTGTTTTGTTATTGTTCTTTATCCACCTTTTTCTAAGATGGCCTTGCTGTCAAATAGTGCTGATGTCCCTGTGCAGGTGACCAGTGAGAAAATCATGACATCACCTGTATTTTTACCAGGACCTCCAGGTTCCCCCGGGCCTCCAGGTAAGAATGAATTTGTGTGCAAATGTCTAATTGTGTCCTGCATGTGGAATGTACCGAGTTCAGAAAATTGAAGCATCAGTCAGACTTTTCTTGTTGTCTTGTATACGTTTCGTCTCTCATCAATGAGGCTTCTTCAGTTCTGAAAACTGGATTGGGAACATCGGATTTATAAGTCTGAGATTCCCCATTTCAAACACATACAAAGCAGCCTTGAGTTGCCTACCTAAGAAGTTTCACCAAAACTCACACATTGAGGCATGTGACCAAAACAGCGCATAGTTACATATCCTGGGTTGTTTCACCATTAACGACTCTTACATCCCCAGGACTGCTTAATGCTTAGAAGCTTACGCTACCTTTATAGCCTCGTCAGGAATAAAGATAGCCCCATTAGTGAGCCTTAACCATAGATTTATAAATCTGATACTCCCAATCCAGTTTTCAGTACTGAAGAAGCCTCTTGGATGAGACGAAACGTATTCAAGACAACAAGAAAAGTCCAGTTGCCTCCATTAAAACACTCAAGAATATCATGTCCTGGATGACTGAGAATCTACACTAACATAGTTTCAGATGTAATAACATTTTTTGTCAAAGGGAATGAAATTGTGCTAATTTTCTGTACCAGCCTGTCTTCACCTAAAACTTTCATGAGGTGAAAATGACAAAAGAAGCTATTTTTCAATTCACTGAGTCAAACCATATGTCAGTATTACAGAGGAAAATTATTAGTTTCCCTTGTACATATTGGATGATTAACCAAAGTATTAAAAAAATTAAAGTCTCGGCTCAGTGATTGCAAAAAAATAAAAATTTTAAGAAACTGATTTCATAACATTTATTTAGCAGATGGTTTTTCAAAAGAAAAATCACAACTGTGTGCTGTGTGAGGTTCAGATACTTTATAAGGGTTGGTGACAGTCCACCGACCTTTGCATAGAAGGGCGACCACTCTACCTCCTGACCTCCAGCCTCATCCCAAAGGTTATCACAGTGTACTTTCAGGAAAACATGAGTATCTGAACCATATCATAGATGTCAAAACATGTCTTCAGAACCAGAAATGTCAACTCTACGTTGACTGTAGAGAAAATGTCAGGGGGTCAACATGTCAGCTAAATTCATAATCTTGGAATAGAGAGAGTTTATAAATACGTAAAAATCTTTGACCTAGGAGCAGTCCTGGAGGGATTGAAAAGATTAGACCCACAAGATGAAAATAAAATCATACATGATTGACAGATTTTAATCTTCAACAAAGACTAAAGTCTGGTATTTCAAGTGTTGGAGCTATTCCACATTCCATTCATAAAAATGATCCAAAAAGATGGACTCTACACTGCTCTATTTTTGTCCTTATTCTAGGAGACACTGGACCCATGGGCCCTCCAGGATTGAAAGGTCATCCTGGTCCACCTGGTCCTAGGGGTCTGATGGGACCAATTGGACCAACACCAGACCTGTTCCACATCAAACGTGGCTCTCGAGGACCTGTGGTCAGTTTATATCTGCTTTCTTTTATCTAGAATAAATCTATGTGTCTTATTAATCATACTATTCACAGTTATAGCTCTGCTTTTATATTTATATATATAACAGGTCATATCTTTACAGCTCCAATACACAGCATTTGAAAACTACTTGATGTTAGAGTCCAGCAGCAGAATCTGTCTGAAAGTTCTGCTAGACCAACTAGAGCTTTGTCTGCACATACTGTATCCTAATGTTCATCTGCTTTTTTCCTGTAAACAAGAGTTACTTCATAAAAGCAGTTATACCTGTTCAATTAAATGGTCTGAGCAATACTTAATGGCTTTTACAACTTCTAACCAAGGACCTGTTATTGTTGCTGCATATTGTGCCATTCTGGGACCTAAGAATCTGCAGACTGAATGTCACCATTGCAACAACAAAAGTAAGAAGTAGAAGTAGAAGTAGAAGACTTTTAAAGTCATACTTTTGAAGTGAAAGTATTTCACTGCAGAAAAATAAAAGTAATAATGAGTTAATCCCGTTCTACTTTTTAACATTGGAGTCAAATGTGTGATCTAGCAGAATAAATAAACTTGGTCATGGTTACGGAAAACATAAAAATGTGGTTTTAAATATTGGGATGAGATATTTGTGCAATTAACCAACAATTTACTGAACTCCTCTCTTTGTTTCTGTCATCATCATGTCGTCCCTGACAGTGAAATATATTATTTACAGACAAAGTTTTATCAGAATCAGTTATCAGAAATACTTTATTAATCCCCAAGGGGAGATTCTGGTATTTCAGTAACCCCCGTCCGATACGGGCTAACTGTGGTAGCTGCTAGCACAAGCGGCACTCCATATTGCTTGTCATTTGAAATTTTTGCATTATATTACCTAATACCACAGTCAAGTAGTCCTTTGCTATTTAGATATTGCATACATTGATATTCTGATGATGATTTCCATTCACATACTGTGCTGCTTTAATCTGGTTTGTCTTCGTAACTTTGCCACCACTCCTCCTTAAAGCAAAAAATTTGGTGCTTTAGCAGCATTAACATGGAAATCATCATAGCAAAATCAGTGTTTGCAATAATTGCGATCGCAATGGACTGCTTCAATGCAATATTGTGTAGACTCCCAAAATAGATTAGTTTAATTCAGGGGGTATTGCTTCCAACCTTAAATCTTGCTCCAGATCACTACAGGAACCACTTTGGTGGAAAGTACCTCTTCTGAAAGAATTATTAGATTTGTTTTTACATTTGTGGTAGTCTGTTACAAACTCACATGGTAAAGCTGCTATACTGAATCTTCAAAACAAGCTAGCTTAAAAAAATATTTTTTTCATGCCTCTTTACAACGTTCTTACATAGTATAGCTATAAATATTTTGTGAAGAAAAAAAAAAAAAACGGAAAAAAATAATTAAGTGGTTCTGTCGCATTTGTCTAAAAACCTCAGCCAATAACACAGCTTGGTCCAAAACCAACGATTGGACAATCCGGTGGTCTGTCTCTCTGGACAAACGCATTTACCTGGGACCCCCACCCATTACGCGCTCCATCATTTTGCAACAGAACACCACTGGTGTGAGAGGTTCTACGCTCAGCAATGCATGAGAAGGAGGAATAGCCGGCTGCTACCATTTCAACCATTTGAAGTTGCAGAAAATAAAAGACTGGTGTCCAAACTGCAACTGGTGTTTTGTGGCAAGGCGCGTTTCCAAATCAGGGGGGCGTGGCCTAGCGATTATAGTTGACAGGAGGGGTGAGAGTTCTGTGACTGTGTAAGCTAGCTTGTTTTGCCGATTTGGTATAGCAGCTTTAAAGTATATGACAACTATTTTTGGTGAAATTATGGTTGGTGTGTTTTATTTTTCCCAGAGCTGGCTTGGATTTCTGACCATCCATGTCGGTTTCTTCTCAGCTGTTGGTGACCGTTTGGGTTTCCCTTTCAGAGTATGACCAAATACACTCCTAGATAACTGCAAGGTCAAAAAAAACAGTACTGAGAGGTTTCTGTTGGTTGGCCTGCACAGCTCTGCAATGAGTTACAAGGCAGACTTAATAGTTCTCTATTAAAAAAGTAAGACATGAAAACTGATTTCTAATTTTGTCTGTAAAACAGATTTTGTGGGTTTTATGATCCAAACAGATTCAAATAATTTAGTAATCCTGCATTGTGAGATGGATGCAGGGGGAGAAAGAAAATACCCCCTCTTTTTCTGACCCTCATTTCTTCTAGGTCAGAAAGGATGACACATGATGATGGTAATAACAACAGAACGGACCGAATCCATTTACAGCTTCAGACGTTTTCTTTGGCTTGCACTATTTGCAGTGCTCACTCTTTCCTGCTAGTGTGAACAGTTGGTGTTGAGGTGGGATATGAATCAAGGATGTTGAGGATATTGCCACCCGTTCCTGCTTTTTAAAGCTCCTGTACTTTTGGCTGTCTCTTTTCTTTTTTGTTAAATCAGAACATCAACACCTGCAATTAGTCATTTCACAAGCCGCACAGAGCCAAATCATGAAGTCAGGACCTGTGTTTTCACAGTAGAATGTAATCTATTGCTTTGCAAGTACGAGTATGTGTTTGTGTAATAGTTAGATGTGAGTTTCCATCACAGCTCTTCATATTTCCAGCCTGTTTATGCAGTTAATCAGTCCACATGTTGGTGAGGTGAGACTGAAGGGGCGTTCGCTCTTATGAGGTTTTGGCCATCAGGTCACATGTGTTTGACCGCATGCAAGGATTTTAGGCATGATTAATGTGTAACTCTCAGGCTATGTAATTGACTGAATATTGGCGTCTCTCCCTGGACAATATGTTCACAATTCTTTGAAGATAATTATTCCAAGAAAGACATCAAAGCAGGCTTTACAATTGATCTGAAGTCCCTCAGGAAAGTCCCGAGGCCCCTAGTTTATCTCTCCTGGTGGATCATAATGGAGCTTACAGTTTTTGTGGTTAAATATGCATCCATTTATCCGACAAAATTTTTTTTGTTTTTTATCAGACAGGGCAATATTACATTTACATGAGTCCAGAAACCAGGTGGGTGGGTCAAATATGTCTGAAATAATATTTATTTATCTTCTGTTTCTATTGTTTTCTTAAAAGGGTCCCCCTGGAGCGCCAGGGAGAGATGGCCTAAAGGTAAGATTGGAAGCTATGTAGTCTGATATTTTTAGCTTTTCAGCAGGAAGTATGTATTCTAAACTAATAGACTGCTTAGTATAATAACCTCTAAACAACACAGAAAGTTTTGGCATCAGTATCTTTGACATTCGATTGTAGTATCATATTTTAAAATATAAAAAAGTAATCTTTATGAAGAAATAAAACAGACTTGCCAAAACCATGTCACTCAACAGACACACAATTATCCCTATTTAATTATCTAATCTTCAGAATTGTACAGTCTAAGATGCACAAGATTGTTGCCAATTTGAAAATCATAGCTAGTTGTTGCACAGCCAAAGTTTTTTTCTGTAGATGAAAACTTTACCACAAGTTGATACAAGTGGATAGAACAAAGCTGCTGCGCCAAACAGAAGCTTACTCTAATCTATGATCCCAAACAATGTATTGGTTTGTTTTTGTAAGTACAAGTTGCATTTTAGGATTCCAGTTTCCTTACTGTCCTGAGTGAGCTCTTTCTTGTTCATGAAGCTAGTGTCATCTCAACTTTATTGGTTAGGAATTACCTGGTTTGCACTGTTTCAGTTAGCAAAATTGTGCCAGACTTGTTCTCACAGGAGCAACGATTCAGAAACCTTAAGGTTATTAAAGTTGTCTGTAGAATTATGTGGATTTTATAAAAATGTTAATCAGACTGGCTAAGGTGATAAGGCCATCATTTTTCAAGTGGGTAAGATATACGTTTTCTTTCTGCTTTTTTTCTGAATGGCCTAAGGCTAAGTAATATAAACAATACTTTAGCCTGTTGTTAAGTCTTGGAATAAGAAGGCACAATTATATTGGAATTTTTTAAAATTTTTTGCATTACAGCCTGTTTGTCCATAAAGCACGTTTGAGCATATTTGTCCAAGGTTTCTGTCTCTGCAGAAATAGGCTTTGCAGTTTGCTAAAAGCCATTTTATCTATTACTTGTCACTGTGCCACAAAGCAAATGTTGTTTTTTTTCATTTTTTGTTTTTGACATTGTGGTGCATTAAATTCTGGTACATAAGGGGAAGTTCAGTTTTTTTAAAGAAGCCGAAGCCTCCTGATTCTGCAGGATGTCAGAATCAATTTGAACTAAGAAGAGCCAGCTCAGGTCGTTCAGACAGCAAACTCTTGAATAAAATCGTACCTAAAGAGGCTTTAAAAGGACAGCGGTATGTTAGCGGTATGATTTAAACAAACTAAATGTGAACTCTGGAAATCACTCCATATTAGGGTCTTTGATGTGCAAGCTACATGTTTTAAAAGCATAAGAAATGTACATCTTGCAAAGGCTTTATAATTTTACTATTAATTGCTTACTTTACGAAACGAAAGTATAGAAAGACTTAGGTGCATCTTTTTTTAATTGACAGAGTTCCTTGGCACACTGTTTGATGTTTGTGTGGATAGACTAGAGAATGATGATAATCTTCCTCACTGTGTTACAAATTCAAGCCATCTGGAAAAACACTTGCAACCTCAGTATGACCCTTAGCTACAAATAGTGTCCCTATGCAGTCTGGAGAAGTCTAAGGAAAGTACAGAATTTCCTATTTTTATTTTCCAGGTGTGGATAAGTATGGAAAAATTAAAATTGAGTATGGAAAAAAATTTGGTTTTCTGGAACTTTTTTCTTCTTTTTTTCTAAAGGACTAAAAACTAATCATGCCTAGTAAATAATTGCATTTATCATATGATTGTATTTAAATTGAATGTTTTTCCATTTATTGCAAAGGACTGCTGGAATTCAGTATCCAATAAGTCTCATGTATTCACGTTCTGTATTCCCGTAATAGGAGTACCTCTAAAAAAATTTGAATATTATGGGAAAGTTCCATATTTTTGTCACTCATTTCAGAAAATTAAACTCTTATTTATACTCTTGGCTTGTCCTTGGTACTCAGACAACTATTTTGATTGCTTTACTGCCGGACAGAACACGTAAAAAAAATAATAAAAGAAGACAGCGCAAAGCTGAAAAAAGGTAATCTGGTGAGATTAAATCCCCAACGGAAGTTTCTGACCTAAAATGCAAAAATGTGACAGGAAGTAAACACTGGTCATTACCCTGTACACACCATAACATCACTGAAACACGGTAGTGGTAGTTTTCATTCAATGGCCTTCAAACCATTCTCTTAAAACATTAGAGAGCCTGCAGCATGAACTCCAAAAACTATTAGATAACAAACTTTATCAGGAAAAAAAATTAAAAAGCAACGCTAAAAGTGATGGAATGTTTTCATTGGCTATTTTAGTCAAATATTTAGACTTTGCTGTCAGAACTGGAGAGGATGCAAGTCACATTTTAGTGCTAGTTTTGCACTGAATTGATCTTGAGTCTCAGCACCTCAACTAGAGGTGTTAAAATAGCCTAATGAAAGTAAAAAGATAACTTAATTTAGTTTTAAATTATTTACCAACCATGTATTAAAGGATGTTATCCAATAAAAATAAAAGTCAAGTTCTTTAAGCTGCTTTACAGCTTAAAGAAGTAAGAATGTATCTTTCAACATCCTTAGCATTCACCGTGCAACTGGTAAATATTTTACTGGAAGTATCCTCCTCTGGGTATGTTTTGCTGCCAGTGGAATTGGTAGATTGCCCGAAGTTGATGAAATAATTAAAGAGGAGGGACTGGTTCATAACTTCCAACACTTGGCATTACTTCAGACCATCATGGTTGAAACTTGTACAGAACGCTGACTGCAGCAGGACAATGATCCCAAACAGACATGAAAACTGATTGTGTAATGCATAAAGGAGACAGAGTTACAGTTTTAAAACAATATTTTTACCTTTTTGACCCCAATTCAGTCAACAACTTGTAGACTGTGTTTAGAAATGTTTTTAGGTGTGACTAGCTAACAATCACTATAAATTAAACTCTACCAAAATAACTGAAGGAGTGGTTATAATATATAATAATAATATAAATATATAATGTATAGTTAACAACAGCTTATTGGTGACTGGGGAGTGTGTAATCAAGGTAAAGTAAGTGTTAAGGCTTTCAAGCAAACTTGGTAATGAGAAATGTAGTTACTTAATGCTCTAAGGTTTTATATATTTTATGCACATTTAGGGATTTTAAACTTTGCCCCTGAAAATGATCAAAATCATTCGAAAATAGACATATGATTTATACCATGGTCAACATTTTCCAACTTTGGTAATTGGCAGCTCCATAGTCTGAAACGTGGCATTAGAGACACCATTGACCATCATCAAATGCTTGCCAGGGGCCAGAACGGGCGACATCAAATCCTACCTGAAACTGCTGGCTAAAGATAAGCGTAAATACAGTAAGATTGTTATTCACGCTGGCGGTAATGACACCCGGTTACGCCAATCGGAGGTCACAAAAATTAGTGTTGCTTCGGTGTGTAAGTTTGCCAAAACAATGTCAGACTCTGTAATCTTTTCTGGTCCCCTGCCTGATCGGACCAGTGACGACATGTTTAGCCGTGGCTGTCATTCCATCAATGGTTGTCTAGGTGGTGTCCTGCAAAAGATGTGGGCTACATTGATAACTGGAGAACATTTTGGGGAAAACCTGGTCTGATCCGGAGAGACGGCATCCATCCCACTTTGGATGGAGCGGCTCTTCTTTCTAGGAATATGGCCGAATTTATTAGTCCTCCAAAACACTGACAACCCAGGGTCCAGACCAGGAAGCAGAGTCGTAGTTTAACCCACCTCTCTGCTGCTTCTGTACTGTTACCCACCCATTACCCTATGGAAACAGTGTCTTGCCCACGGCCAAAATTAAATGGATTAAAAGTTAAGCCAACAAAAGCAAATCATGGAAATCTCATAAAAATAAATACAACTTTGACTGAACAGAAAAATAAATCTATTAAATGTGGTTTATTAAACATAAGATCTCTCTCCTCAAAGACTTTGTTAGTAAATGACTGGATTTGTGATAATCACATTGATTTCCTTTGTCTCACAAAAAACCTGGTTGCAGCAGGAGGATTATGTCAGTATAAATGAGTCAACTCCTTCCAGTCATTTAAATTGTCACATTCCTAGAAATACTGGGCGAGGAGGAGGAGTTGCAACCATTTTTCGTTCTGATTTACTAATTAGTCCAAGACCAATTGATAGCTACAGTTCTTTTGAACATCTAACCCTTAATTTTCCTCATCCAAGTTGCAAAACATTAAGACCATTTTTGTTTGTGGTTTTGTATCGTCCACCAGGCCCTTACTCTCAATTCTTGGATCAGATCTCAAATTTTTTATCTGATTTAGTATTCAATACTGATAGGGTTATTATAGTGGGGGACTTTAATATTCATGGGGATACTGAAAGTGATAGCCTAAATGCAGCCTTTAATGTTATTTTAGACTCAATTGGCTTTACTCAAAAAGTACAGGGATCGACCCACTCGAGTAAACACACTTTGGACCTTGTACTGACATACGGTATTGAGTGTGAGGAAATAACAGTCCACCCACATAACCCGGTCCTGTCTGACCACTTCTTAATAACTTTTGAATTTACTTTAACTGACCATCTTAAATCTGAAAGAAAATTTCATTATAGTAGAGCTTTATCAGACAATGCTGTAACAATTTTTAAAGAATCTGTTCCATTCTTACTTTCCTTAGTGTCTCGGGGTAACACAGTGGATGGCAGCAATTCTATCTCTAACCCTTCAGAAATTGATGGTCTGGTTCACAGCGTTACGTCCTCATTGCTTTTACATTAGATAGTGTAGCCCCCTTAAAAAAGAAAGTGGCTAGCCATTGGAGGCTGACTCCTTGGTTCAACGCAGAGTTGCGTACTTTAAAGCAGAATACTAGGAAGTTGGAGAGAAAATGGCGCTCTACACACCAATTCCAACTAAACTACAATTCCAACTAAATTATTTAAAGAAGTGTTCCATTTGGTTCCTGGCCCCATTTTGGATATGATGAATCTATCCTTAGTAAACGGATACGTACCACAGGAATTTAAAATAGCCGTGATTAAACCTTTACTCAAGAAACCTTCCCTTGATCAAGATGACTTAGTGAATTACAGACCTATATCTAACCTTCCTTTCTTATCCAAAGTCCTTGAGAAAATTGTTGCTAATCAAGTCTGTGAGCATCTAAACAGTAACGAGCTGTTTGAAGAGTTTCAGTCAGGTTTTAGAGCTCATCATGGCACTGAAACAGCACTGGTGAAGGATACTAATGATATTCTTATGGCCTCAGATAATGGACTGGTGTCTGTTCTGGTTTTGTTAGATCTCAGTGCTGCTTTTGACACAGTCAATCATAATATTCTCTTAGAAAGGCTTGAACATGTTGCAGGGATCAAAGGAACAGCACTAGGCTGGGTTTAAATCATATTTGTCTGATAGATTCCAGTTTGTTCATCTAAATGATAAATCTTCTTCACTCTCAAGGGTTACTTGTGGAGTTCCACAGGGTTCTGTGCTTGGACCAATTCTGTTCACCATATATATGCTCCCAATTGGTAGAATCATTAGACAGCATGGGATAAATTTCCACAGCTATGCAGATGATACACAACTATATTTATCCATAAATCCTGATGAACCCAGTCAGTTAGGTAGATTACAGGCATGTCTGTAAGACATAAAAACATGGATGACCCTAAACTTTTTGCTTTTAAATTCTGGCAAAACAGAAGTTGCTGTCTTTGGACCAGAAGTTCTTAAACAGAAACTGATTAGTCAATCACTTCATCTGGATGGCATTAAATTGGCCCCCAGTAATAACGTAAAGAACCTCGGCGTTATTTTTGACCGAGACTTGACATTTAAATCCCATATTAAACAGGTTTCTAGGATTTCTTTCTTTCACCTCCGGAATATTGCTAAAATTAGAAACATCCTGTCCAGGAGTGATCCTGAGAAACTAGTCCATGCATTTGTTACCTCAAGGCTGGACTACTGTAATTCTTTACTATCAGGTAGTCCACAAAATGCCATTAAAAGCCTTCAGTTGATCCAAAATGCGGCAGCAAGAGTTCTGATTAATATTAAAAAGAGAGATCACATTTCTCCTGTTTTAGCTTTCCTTCATTGGCTCCCTGTTAAATCCAGAATAGAATTTAAGATCTTTCTTCTTACATACAAAGCCCTTAATAATCAAGCTCCATCATACATCAGAGATTTAATTGTTCCATATGTTCCTAACAGAGCCCTTTGCTCTCAGACTGCAGGTTTACTTGTAGTTCCTAGGATTTCTAAAAGTAGAATGGGAGGCAGATCTTTTAGTTATCAGGCTCCTCTCCTGTGGAACCAGCTCCCAGCTTTAGTCCGTGAGGCAGACACTCTGTTTACTTTTAAGGCCAGGCTTAAAACTTTCCTTTTTGATAAAGCTTATAGTTAGAGTGGCTAAGGTAATCCTGAGCTATCTCTGTAGTTATGCTGCTATAGGCTTAGACTGCTGGAGGACAGACTTACCAATTTTCTTCACTCTGCTACTTCCTTTTCTCCTACGACTCTCCAGTTGTATTACAGTACATTCTGTTATTTCAACTGTTAACTTTGTTTTCTCTCAGTGTTTTTCTCTCCATAGAAGATATACCTGGTCTGGTATCCTGCTTGGTTACAATGCCCTGTTTGTACGGGGGGCATTAACTGGGATGATCCTCCTAGTAACTGAACATCCACTGTGTCCTGTTATCAACTTTTTACTTTCTGTAACATAGAAAGTTCTCTTATATCAGATCTTCTGTTCCTTCTGTGTTTCTGCTCTGTCTTCTCAAACCCCCAGACGGTCGTGGCAGATGGCCGCTCCTACTGAGCCTGGTTCTGTTGGAGGTTTCTTCCTGTTAAAGGGGAGTTTTTCCTCTCCACCATCGCTACATGCTTGCTCAGTATGAGGGATTGCTGAAGGATTGCTGTGGTTGGCAAGTCTGCATCAACGGGGCCCAACCTCACGCCAATGACTGACGCAATCTGCTGGGATTCCTTAAATAGGAAACTTTTTAACTGATTGGAATGTTTGTATAAATGTATTGAAATGACTTCTTGTTAAGTGCCTTGAGATGACATCTGTTGTGAATTGGCGCTATATAAATAAACTGAATTGAATTGAATTGAATTTAATTGAATTGTATTGAATCTAAAGCACTGCCGGCTTCTTCAATAAAGATCAGTGACTATAATTTTATAAATGAGACAGACACTGGGAGAAATTGTCTCTACAGAAGAGTTCCTTAATAAAAGCCTCCTGTGATCATAAAGAACACAAAGGCACGTCTCAGTTTTGCCCTCCGTTTATAACTGCAAGCTTGTATATGTAATATTTTTACTCTGTAAATAGTATTGCAAATAAAGCAAAATAACATATTTAATTGGTTTCATATAGTCTACATTAGTTATTGTGATAACTTAAGACTTCTCTCAGTCATTGTAATAGTTGAAAAACATGTCACTTTTTTGGCAAAATCCAAAATTTCCTTAAACAACCAAACACATGGACATCAGAATTTATTTTATAAATAGTTGTACAAAATGCGACCACACAGCTAATTGTGGGTGCCGCTGACAAAACTGTAGACAGGCCTTCAACAGATATTTGGAGATCAGTTTCCTCACACACTCTCAATACTGATCATTAAAGGAGCTGTATGTAAGACTGCAATCACTTTCAAAATACTGTAGAGCAGTGTATCACCTCCCGCAGCCCCCTAACTCGAGGTTGCCAGATAGGCTGCAGAATCCAGCAGGAACGTAAGCTGCTACAAGGAGCTTCCAATGGCAAGTGACGAGTCCTACGCTATTTTTTTCTGTTAATTATGTTTAATTATAATGACAAAGAAACGAGCTCTGATAATGCATCACTAATGTTAGCAATGACAACTCGCCGTTTTTATTTCCCAAATAATTCCTTATCTTTTCAATTCCATGATCCTCCTCCATATGCGCTAATGTAACATTACTTTGCACAAACATGCATAATTTTGTTCGACTGTCATGAGTATTTGAAATGTCCATTTACATGAAGTACAAGTTAGCCAAACATAGATTAATCTTACCTGTCCAGGATTAAATTAGCAACATTGCTGTCTGTCTTCAAATTCTTCTCTGTTTTCAGCCATCTCCATCTTGCAAAGGCATCTCCTATACAAATCCTTGTTCTATTTCGGACTTTGTCACGATGTATTTCTGAATGACAACGAGGTCTATTAGGTGTAGTAATGTTAGACATTCTTTATCCGAAACACTTTTGTAGCTGCAGCTGTAGTAACTAGAACAGAGCTGGCAACCCTGATGAAGAAACACTACTGACTTTCTGATTGGTAGATAGGTGGAGGGTGGCGCTTCAGGCCAAAACACAAGATGAAAACAACAACATCAGTTGAGGGCTGCAACTTCACTTTTTAAATGACAATATCCTAGTCGTACTACTGTTGTCAGTGATATAAGTATTTGAAATGAAGATGATTTCTTAATGTCTAGTGACACATCAGGGCCATTTTATCATTAATTGAAATACATTTCCTACATATAGCTCCTTTTAAAAAAAGCCTTAATTCTGACTGAGATGATACCTGGGTTTGGATTGGAATATCCTTAGTTTTTACACATATATCTCACCATAATTTTTATGTAGCTAATTGCAAGTTTACAAAACCACATACAACCATCCCCAATGTCACTATTTATTGAACAATGGGCCAAGGTGAATAAGTTTTTGAAAAAATAAGAGCACCCAAAAATCTTATGATGCATGTTCAATTAAACATGTAAAATAAGTATGCTTGTTATAACCATTGCCTTAGACATATTATTGTGGTGTGGACAGAGTACCCTCCTGGCAGTTTATACACAATTAACATTTTTGATTCACATAGATGAAACCGTCTCAATAAAATTCTACGTATATCTTTTTTTGTTTGTTTCTTTTTGTGTTGTTGCTGTTTCATCGATATTCAGAAAAGAATAGATTGTTGACAGCTTAAATGCCTGGATTTTGTCCCATTATTCCAGGCTTTATGGTTAGAAAGAAACAGCTGCCTTTCTGCTTCACCTCCATTTTGAACTTATGTTTTGGTTTTCTGCCTGGTTGATGCTGGAATACAAGGGAAAAAAAGGAGTATCAGTATGTTGGAAGTTTATTGTCTGTTTTTTTTCTCCATATTTGCTGTTTGTGGTATCTCTCCTATCCAGAGCATTGTTTTATATTCCATTGTCTGGCTCCCTGAAAAGTTTCCTGAGTACAATATTATGACATTTTCTCATGAAACACCCCCACCCCCCATTTTCTCCACTGTAATTCAACTAAACTAAATATTTGTTTTGTTTCCTCAGGGGGAGAGAGGAGCTCCCGGGCCTGCTGGACCACCAGTAAGAATAACACTTTTCATACTGATGATACACAATTGCAACAAGCTACTTTTATCTAAATCAAAATTTTAAGCTAGGATAATTATCATATAAAATATTAAATCAGGTGATAAAGACATTGAGCAACACAGCTGATAATAGGCAATAGTGATCAAGTTCAAAAATTATTTATTAATCCCAAAGTGATATTAAATGTGGTAACTCACACACAATTTTCTTCAAAGAGTCGTTGTAGATGCTACTGGCTTTGGGCAGGAAGGATCTCCTGTAGCAATTAGTATTACAACGACTCCTCTGACTGAAGACACTCTGCTGTTGTATAGCTGTCTTATGAAGAGGATGCTCAAGGTTGTCCATAATGTTCTTGATTTTATGAAGAATCCCTATTGCACCACAATCTCCAGAGGTTCCACAGTATCCCCCAGAACAGAATCAGCCTTCTTTATTAGGTTGTTGAGCCTTTTTGTGCCCCTTGCTCTGATCTTGCTACCCCAACAGACGATGGCAAAAGACCGTGTACAGTCGTGGCCAAAAGTTTTGAGAATTACATAAATATTGGAAATTGGAAAAATTGCTGCTTATGTTTTTTTAACTCAGGTGAGAATGTTGACGAGCACAAGGCTGGAGATCATTATGTCAGGCTGATTGGGTTAGAATGGCAGACTTGACATGTTAAAAGGAGGGTGATGCTTGAAATCATTGTTCTTCCATTGTTAACCATGGTGACCTGCAAAGAAACGTGTGCAGCCATCATTGCGTTGCATAAAAATGGATTCACAGGCAAGAATATTGTGGCTACTAAAATTGCACCTAAATCAACAATTTAAAGGATTATCAGGAACTTCAAGGAAAGAGGTTCAATTCTTGTTAAGAAGGCTTCAGGGCATCCAAGAAAGTCCAGCAAGCGCCAGGATCGTCTCCTAAAGAGGATTCAGCTGCGGGATCGGAGTGCCACCAGTGCAGAGCTTGCTCAGGAATGGCAGCAGGCAGGTGTGAGCGCATCTGCAACCACAGTGAGGCGAAGACTTTTGGAAGATGGCCTGGTGTCAAGAAGGGCAGCAAAGAAGCCACTTATCTCCAAAAAAACATCAGGGACAGATTGATCTTCTACAGAAAGTCTGGTGAATGGACTGCTGAGGACTGGGGTAAAGTCATATTCTCTGATGAAGCCTCTTTCCGATTGTTTGGGGCATCTGGAAAAAGGCTTGTCCGGAGAAGAAAAGGTGAGCGCTACCATCAGTCCTGTGTCATGCCAACAGTAAAGCATCCTGTGACCATTCATGTGTGGGGTTGCTTCTCATCCAAGGGAGTGGGCTCACTTACAATTTTACCCCAAAACACAGCCATGAATAAAGAATGGTACCAAAACACCCCCCAACAGCAACTTCTTCCAACAATCCAACAACAGTTTGATGAAGAGCAATGCATTTTCCAGCACGATGGAGCACCGTGCCATAAGGCAAAAGTGATAACTAAGTGGCTTGGGGACCAAAACGTTGAAATTTTGGGTCCATGGCCTGGAAACTCCCCAGATCTTAATCCCATTGAGAACTTGAAGTTAGTCCTCAAGAGGCGGGTGGACAAACAAAAACCCACTAATTCTGACAAACTCCAATAAGTGATTATGAAAGAATGGGTTGCTATCAGTCAGGATTTGGCCCAGAAGTTGATTGAGAGCATGCCCAGTCGAATTGCAGAGGTCCTGAAAAAGAAGGCCAACACTGGAAATATTGACTCTTTGCATAAATGTCATGTAATTGTCAATAAAAGCCTTTGAAATGTTTAAAGTGCTTGTAATTATATTTCAGTACATCACAGAAACAACTGAAACAAAGATCTAAAAGTAGTTTTGCACCAAACTTTGTGAAAACTAATATTTGTGCCATTTTCAAAACATTTGGCCACAACTGTACTCTTCACATCAGACTTAAAGAACATATGCAGAATCTTATTGCAAACCTTGGACCTAAGATTCCTCAAGACGTACTGCCTGCTCTGTCACTTCTTGTAGATGGCTTTACTATTACAACTCCAGTGCAGTCTGTTGTCCAAGCCAACACAGAGGTATTTTTACTCCCCCACCATATTCACTTTATCTCCCTTGATGGAATAGTGTTTACCTAACCCTTTTTTTCTTGGCATCTTTAATTATTTATTTTGTTTTGTTCACATTCAAGATAAGATTACTGTTACCACATAATGCCACAAAGCAGTCTTCCAGCTCTCTGTATTCAGCTTCTTGACTATCTCTGATACACCTGATGACTGCAGAGTCATTTGAGTAATTCTGCAGATGACAGGAGTTTTTGCCTGAGTAAAAAAGGATTTGTGAAAGCACACTCCCCTGTGGTGGGCAGGAGAAGAGGATGCTGAGCTTGTTCTTGAACTAGCCCTATTGAAGAATGTGTTCAGTTCATTCACTCTGTCTGAACTTCCATCTACCTGATCCTCCTTTTGTTTGAAGCCTGTGGTCTTTTTCATCTCTGACCACCATCTCTGAAATTGGAGCTTGCTCTCCAACTTCTTCATATACATCTTTTTGCTGTCTCTAATCTTGACTTTAAGTTGGTTCTGTATACTCCTCAATAATCCCCTATCTCCCTTCTGGAATTCTCTTTTATTCTTGTTAAGCAACTCCTTCAGGTCTGTATGGATCTAGGGTTTGTTATTGGGGAAGGAACTCACTGTTCTGGTGGGGATGATGCTGTCCACACATAAGTTTATTTGGTTAGTCACACTCTCAGTCATGGCAGTAATGTCCTCTCCATGTGGCTGGTAGTGGCACAGACCACTTTCTTACATTTCCCTTCTTTACAGGTTGCCTTTGAACAAGGGGTTCATATTCTGAGATGAGAAACAAGCCTGTGATCTGATTTTCCCAGAGGAGGTCTTTCTTTGGAGATACATCTATATGAATCCTTTACATTTGCTTAAAACAAATCCAATGTCTTGTTTTCTCTGGTAGAGCAGCTGAAAAACTATTGAAATGTTAGAAGTGTAACAGAGACTGATGCATGATTAAAATCACCAGATATTCCCACAATGGCATTGGGGTGGTGTGTCTATAGCTTAGCAATAACTCAACTGATGACATCACATGCCTTGTCGGCCACAGCTGAAATGTAAGCAGTTGCCAAAGTAACACTGGTGGACTCTCTTGGAAGATAATGATGGAAACTTCCTGCTACGAATTCAATATCTTTGCTGTAGAGACGACACTTCACTGTAATATGTCTTGGATGACACCATCTGTTGTTGACTAGCCCTGCTACTCCACCACCTCCTTTTCTTTTCCCACTCCTCTTTAAATCTCTAACTGTTCATATAGTCATGAAACCATGCAGGGAGACATTGTATTTGGGATATGATCCTGCAACCACGTTTCAGTGAAATACATAAAACTACACTCTGGCTGGGCCCTTGTTAGGTGCTGGGAATTCATTCATCTTGTTTGTCAACAATCTCACATTGATAAAGCAAATCTCACTTCCACTTTCTGTCTCTCATTGCTTCTGCTCTGTATCCATAAAGATGTCTGGGTACGGTTGAGGTATTATTTGAGCTTTTGTTATGTTTATTAGCTACTCCTGGTTGTAAACGACCTTGTTGCAATGGTTACGAATCATAGCAAAGGTCTAGAAGTATAAAAAGTATCAGAATGAATTTTCTGTTGCTTACTTGGATTTCCAAATAACGGATTGGGTGCCCCCTGGCTTCAATCCTTTTAGCACTGTAAGAAAATATTACCATACACTGCTGAAGGCTAAAGGCGGTGACATTGGTACCTAATTTGTAGATTCCAATAGTCTTTATAAGACAGTGGGTGAGTTATGGAACCTTTATTCTATTTGTGAAACACAAAAAAGAGCATGTTTAATTTTCTTTAAATTGGGACAAGCGTAAAAATTGAAATTTAGGGAACTACTGAATGTTTCTACGCTGATTTTTAATTGGTGAAAACTAAACAAAGTAGATGTTGAGAGCAAAAGGATAGACTTGTACAGCTCAGCGTTCTTTCAAATACCACCAGTGATAGGTAAACTAACAAGCATTTCCTACACAGCAACCAGCTTTAATACAAATTCATGGTGGTAAAAAAAATAGCATATAATCATTCTCATAAAAATTATAAAGATACATAGACATTAAAAACAAATTATAAGAAAGTAAATACAGAGATCACTGTACTACTGAGTAAATCATTACTTAAATGGGATCATAGATGTATTTTAATATTCATCAAGACCATATAATCCTTACTTTTCTTGTTCTTTTGCTTGTCTTGCAGGGCCCCCCAGGATCCTTCGATTTCCTGCTTCTGCTAATGGCAGATATACGCAATGACATTGCTGACTTGCAGAGCAAGGTGTACGGTCGGCCAATGCACTCTCCGGAGGAGGACATTCCTTTGGCGCCAGACAGCTGGAGAGACACAGCGGACAGTGTGGACGCAGGTTCAGGGGAGGACTATAAGGAAACTCCATCTCAAACAGGGCGATGGTCCAAAAGGAACAAAAAGAGAAAACCAGGACGAGAGAGAACAAACTGATCAGTGGCTTTGAATAATGTCAGATGTAAATATTGAAGTGGCTTGCTTTTGTATTTAATGGTTTTTAAGAACATATTTTATGCGGTTTTATTAAAGATTTTTATTTTTTTATAATGCATAAAATATTGTCTATTTTAACATATGTAGTTTTAACTGTATATTATGATACATTTAACAAACCAATTTCTAAGCATTGAGACTCATGCATATTTCACAAGATGCAGAAAAGCAGGACAGTTGCTGTACTGTAACTTTTAAAAGTGATTTTAATGTCCTTATCCATGAAACACCAGAATGTACTTTTTCAGTTACCAACTGAGAAGTCATTGGGAAGTGGCAACATTGCTCATAGACTTAGCCTTTTGACTGACAATCAACAGTATTTATGTCCAAATCAAGATTATTTGCAGTCTCAGTAACTGTTTTAAAATGTAGTGTATATTTCAGTTTTATGGAGATGTTATCTTATTGTGTTTATTATGTCCATATATGTTTAAAAAACAGTCACCCTTCCCAAAAAAACATGCTCAGTTTACAAAAGTCTTTAAAGTGTGTTTGAAAAACTTGAAGCTAAATTAGGGAACATACCACCTTTATTTTTTAATATAAAAACAACAATAAATGTAATACTTTAACAAAGTGTTTAGTTTTTCTTGTACTTGAACAACTGTGTCAGCTCTGGCAATTTTACGGTTTGTCTAGATTTCTTGGCTAGTCAAGAAGAGCAAGCATATAAAATTGTAATAAAATTCTCTGTTCAGTTAAATGATATGGAGAGAATGAGCAAACTGTAAAAAGTGTTAGTCTGATACGAGGCAGCATATGAAGTTAGCTCATTGAACCTCAGCTGACATTTTTTTCAAACATGTTTTAATATTTTTTTCCACTAGGGGTAGACATCACGCAGAAGATTTAAAGCATAAGGTTGAGGGTAACTCGTTACTCGTTTGTTTTCATAAACATAACGTGTGTGTGCTTCACTGTCGTTATTAGAGGAAAGATAATGTCCCTTGAGTACAGAAAACGGGCACAAATAATGTAATAGCTGACAATAATAAAATCACTAATTTAAAGTTTGGTTGGAATAATATATATATATATATATATATATATATATATATATATATATATATATATACACACACACACCATTAAAAAGTGCAGAAATGCAGCTCAGATAAAATGATCTCAAATACCTACAAATGCAAACCAACACCAAAACGAACAGAAAACTACTTATTAATCAAATAATAAACAAAGCAAATGCAATTATCTTTCCAGTGTGATCAGTTACTTTGTGGGTGCTGTAAAAAATAGATGTCTATGTGAAGCTATTTTAATAAGAAAGCTTAAAATATAAAAAAAAACTGTCAGGGATACTTGATCAGTTAGAATAAACCAGAGTACTTGTCTTTTGCTGAAGAGGAAAAGTGCTTGCGTCTCAGCAAGGCAACTCTTCCATGCACAAGTGAAGGAGCAGAAACATGGTTCCAACAAGAATAATGTTATGGAAAGACCAGCCTAATCCTCACACCTTGATCCAATAGAAAACTTGAGGTGACACTAAACATACTGTGTCTGAGGCAAAGCTCAGGAATGCAGAGGATTTGGGAAAGATTGTCCAAACTAGCCATGATGGAATACCTGTTCACAAGTGCCAGAACTTGGTCGACTCCATGCAACACAAAGGTGAACATCGAGGGTTGCACAAATAAATATTAGTTCAGTGATTCAAGGAAAAGCTAAATCTTCAATCATTTTACAGTTTATACAGTGAATGTTTGATTTTGAAAAGAAAGTTGCAGACACCTTTCTGCTATACTCCTATACTCCTTTCTGCTATACTGCTTTCCACTATATTTCCATAGAATAAGAACAAATTCCATAGCATTTTCTCCCCGTTTCCTCTGACGAAAGATGAACAGTGTTCCCAGTGCCACAACAAGAAAATATTCATCCCTTTTGAACCACTAGATGGCATCCCCCTTCCACTCTCCCTCTCATACTGTGTGACTCCAGCCCTTTAGGTAGAGCATAAAACATGGACCCCAATGAACTCATTAAACTTTGCAGTGTAGATCACAAAGAGGCGCAATATGGTAATCAAAACCCAACAGTGACTAAAGTTTTGTGGGAAAGCTCAACAGGCGTAATTAATGACTGTTTTCTTGTTTATTTTAGAACTCAAGCTACCAGATGCCCTTAAACAAAAGGCTCACTCAGAAGCTGACTCAGCTCTGTCAGAGTAATTATTTTGAGCAATTTGTTCCTGGAAGCAATGAATGACCTTCATCACATTTTAAACACACGTGTTAAGATGGAGGTAAAGTCTGAAGCCCCTGCGGTGAAGTTGCACTGATCAACTCTCTTGTTTATCATTGTTGATGGCAAGGCCAAAATCGCAAAAGTAAATGAAGGAACTTTTTAGTTGAACTTTTGAGCTTCCTAAATACATATAGACACACATAGTAACAAAGCACTGAAAAAAGGTATTTTTTTAAGAGACCGCCCATAATAAACTCTACGGTATGCTAATATTATTTCTTTCAGATAGTCATGCTCAGTAGATCAAGAAAAACAAGACAATATATGTCTATAAAATCCCTTCTGGAAATAATTAATCACCATCAAACAAAGAGGAGTCTTAAATGAACTGAACTATTTACTGAAGTGCCCCCTTGTCTCTAATTATATCTCCCTGCTCGTCCCCTTCATTATTTAGAACTACCCATAAAAGATGCAGCACCGAACGGTTACACACACACACACACACACACACACACACACACACACACATCCGTGGAAAATGTTTCATAGTAAATGAATGAGGAAGTTACTGTGCTGCCATAGAGACCCTAATGAGGTAATTTTATTAGAAGCGGCTGCCCAGAACAGTTGGAAATAGATGGGGGAAACAAACAGGGTAGAGAAAATTAGTGTTACCCAATTCATTAATTAATGCATCAGTGTGGGCAGCAAATTAACTGCCCCAAAAAATCTTCTATTCAGTGAAGATTATGATGGGGGGAAAAAAATACATTGTTGCCCTTCAACGTAATTACAAGACAGTGCAAATTCAATTCTAATGAGGTGAAAGGCACCCCCTTAACATACATCCCCTATTCCCCTTCTCTGAAAAGGCTCCCTCTTGTTGAGGCCTAAGTTTAAGGAAGTATTGAGAGCGAAGGAGACAATGCTGAGAGATCGGCCCGGGCCTGAGTGCTTTACATGCTGCAAACAGGTAGAGGGGACTGAATGGCTCTCTTTCTGGGACTCCTGGGGGGCCTGTCTTCCCAGCATAACAACACTTGGCCCTAAGAAAAGGGTCCGCTGAGGAGCCCCGGAGAGTGAATGGACCTGCTCCGCAATGGGTCACCCTGAATGGCCACAAGTTCTTCACTGATTAAAAACTATGTTGTGCCGGCTGCAGGGCCACGCACATGTGCACAGACACACACAGAAGCACACACTCTGCCTCTCATTGAGTTATCTTTACTCAGGCTTTGTCTCCTCTAATTGGAGCTGATGAGTGACTAATTGGTAGCTTTTTTACAACACCCAGCACTTAAGCGATGGCAAGCCGAGGGAGGCAGCATGAGCGGAGTTAATGAGAGGCTTTGCACAAATAAGAGCTTTAAAATGGGCCCGTCTCTCAGAATGGACGTAAAGGAAAGTTGAGGATAGCTTTTGTGTCCCCCACATCTTTCACTTATGTGCAGGTATCTAAAAAGAAGAGGGAGTGGTGGAGGGCACCCAGTGATTGCTGAAATGCTGAGCACTTGTGCACATAAAGGGATCTGTTCTGTATTGTTTGGAGCCCATCGTTTAGTGTGTCTGCTAATAATGAGAAAGAGCTGCTCCTCAAATGAATGTGGCAAAGTCCTCAGGGTACAATAAGTGCCTCTCTTGCTTGGACCACACTGCACCGTGTTGAAGCAATCTGAAATAAAGGTTTCGTCCTTGAGCATTGTTCGGAGTGAGTATGTGGCCTGTGTGCACAGAACTGAGCCAGAAAATATCCAAACAGCAAACCTTCATATAGCTATAATACAATCTTCATTACATATTTCTGATTCTTTATTATTATACATTTATACCAACTAAGAAGTTTAAAGCAAGATTAGATTTTAAAACGTTATCCCAATAAATATTCAGTCCATATAAAATATTCAGTCCTATAAAATGAAAAGTATAGACAAATTACAAATATACCATAACTGACAGGCCTGACAAGGAGAGCATTGCTCATAGAAGTAGTAAAGAGGCCTAGTGTTGCTCTGGAGGAGCTGCAGAGATCCACAGCTCAAGAGAGAATATGGTAACAAGATTGCTATAAATCATGCACGCCACACATCGGACCTTTATGGAAGAGTGGCAAGACTGATGAACTGTTAAAAGAAAACCTAAAGAGTCAGCCCTGTGGAGTTTGCCACAAGCCGTGTAGGCCGTAAAGCAAACATGTGGAAGAAGGTGTTCTGACAAATATGTATCTTTCTGACATACATGCAGATCAATAGTAAACTAACATTCCACATCATCTTGAAAACACCATTCTCAAACAGAAACATGGTGGTGGTGGCAGCATCTTGCTGGGGGATGATTTTCTTTAGCAGGGTCAGAGTGGATGGACAAAACCTGCTAGAGGCAAGATTATTGGGGTATGTTTTTACCAGTTTTCAATGTATAGGCACTAAAAAGTTTGTTTGTTTGTTTTGTTGTTGCTTTTTTCATGACAGCTCAAGCTTGACCAGATTTAATGGAAACTGTCTACAGGTGAAACTCCAAAAATTAGAATATCATGCAAAAGTTCATTTATTTCCGTAATTCAACTTAAAAGATTAAACAAATATACGAGATAGACTCATTACATGCAAAGCAAGATATTTCAAGCTTGTATTTGTTATCATTTTTGATGATTATGGCTTACAGCTTATGGAAACCCCAAATTCAAAACCTCCGAAAATTTGAATATTGTGAAATGGTTCGATAGTTGAGGTTCAAAGTGTAACACTCTAATTAGCTAATTAATCCAAAACACATACAAAGGTTCCTGAGCTTTTAAATATTCTGACAGTCTGATTCAGTAGGAATCACAATCATGGAGAAGACTGCTGACCTGACAGTTGTGCAGCAACCATCATTGACACCCTCCATAAAGAGGAAAAGCTGCAAAAGGTAATTGCAAAATAAGTTGGATGTTACCAAAGTGTTGTTTCAAAGCAAGTTAATAAAAAGTTATGTAGAAGGGAATAGTGTGGAAGAAAAAGCTGCACAAGCGGCGGGATGACCGCAGCCTGGAGAGGATTGTCAGGAAAAGGCCATTAAAAATTGTTGGGGACCTTCAGAAGGAGTGGACGGAGGCTGGAGTTAGTGCATCATGAGGCATCATACACAGAAGGATCCTGGACATGGGTTTCAAATGTTGTATTCCTCTTGTCAAGCCGCTCCTGAACAACAGCGTCAGAAGAGTCTTACCTGGGTTAAAGAAAAAAAGAACTGCACATTTTGCATCTCATTTGGAAACCAAGGTCCCAGAGTCTAGAGGAAGAATGGAGTGGCACACATTCTAAGATGCCTTAGTCCAGTGTAAAGTTTTTTACAATCTGTGTTGATTTGGGGAGCTATGTCATCTGCTGGTGTTGGTCCACTGTACTTTATTAAGTCCAGAGTCAATGCAGCCATCTACCAGGACATTCTGGAGCACTTCCTGTTTCCTTCCACAGACGAGCTTTATGGAGATGCTGACTTCATTTTCCAGCAGGACTTGGCACCTGCCCACACTGCCAAAAGTACCAAAACCTGGTTCAATGTCCATGGGATTACTGTGTTTGATTGGACAGCAAACTCACCTGAATTGAACCCCATAATAATAATGGCTTGCATTTATATAGCGCTTTTCGAGACCCTCAAAGCACTTTACAACTCCATTATTCATTCACTCTCACACACTGGTGGAAGCAAGCTATGATTATAGCCACAGCTGCCCTGGGGCAGACACACAGAAGCGAGGCTGCCATCGGCCCCTCTGGCCAACACCAGTAGGCAGGTAGGTGAAGTATCTTGCCCAAGGACACAACGACATGTAGAAGCAGGAATCGAACCCACAATTTCTGGGTCGCAGAACGACAACTCTACCACTGAACTACAGCCGCCCCAAGTTAGAGAATCTATGGGGTATTGCTGAGAGAAAGATGAGAGACATGAGACCGGACGATGTAAAAGAGCTGAAGGCCGCTATTGAAGCATCCTGGTCTTCCATAAAACCTCAGCAGTGCCACAGTCTGATAGCCTCCATGCCACGCCGCATTGAGGCAATAATTGATGCAAAAGGGGCCGAAACCAGGTACTGAGTACATATGCAAGATTATACTTTTCAGAGATCCAAAATGTCTCTATTTTAAATTCAAATTTTATTGATTTCATGTAATATTCAGATTTTCTGAGATTTTGAATTTGGGGTTTTCATTAACTGTAAGGCATAATCATCAAAATTATAGGAAATAAAGGCTTGAAATATCTCGCATTGCATGTAATGTGTTTTTATCATATATTAGTTTAACCTTTTAAGTTGAATTACTGAAATAAATGAACTTTTTCACAATATTCTAATTTTTCGAGTTTTACTTGTAACTCATCAAAGACTCTCAATTGGATTTTTTTTGTTGCCATTCCAAGACGTGAATATGCTTTAATCCGAACCATTACCTTATAGCCCTGACTGCATGTGAAGTCATCCAGCTAGAAGCTGCACCTTTCCCCCAGTCTCAAATCTATTTTTGCTTTCCATTAAATCTGACCGAGCTTGAGCTGTTTTAAAAACAAAAAAGTGAAAAAAATGTCAGTGCCTAGACATAAAAAGCTTGACACTTTCCCATAATCTTGCAGCTGTGATTACAGCAAAACACATTTTTACTAAGCTTAAACTCGAGCAGAGAGAAAGCAAATTCTCAATCAACTTTTTTTGATTTTTCAAAACCATCCTCTTTACAATTAGGTAATACTTTGTGTTGGTCTACCACATAAACTCCCTATGAAATATCAACATCTAATCACATCTAAGGCAGCAAGATACTAATTTCATGTCTTTATGATCCCAGAGAATTCAAATTCAAATTCAATTCAAAATTACTTTATTAATCCCAAAGGGAAATTAAATGTTGTTGTAACTCATTATGCAAGTTCCTTCAAAGATTTGTTGTAGATGCTGATGGCTGTGGGTAGGGATGATCTCTGCAGATCTGAAGAAGCCTCTGATTGAAGACGCTCTGTAGTTGTATGACAGTCTGAAGTAGAGGATGCTCTGGATCTATGGCGTCTTCTTTTCAACTCATCAGGGTTTTGTGGCTGTAGTTGAGGTATTATTTGAGCTTTTGTGATGTTAATCAGCTGCTGCCAGTTGTAAACCACCTTGTTGCCATGGTTATGCATCATAACAAATGTCCAAAAATAAAAAACTATCAGCAAAAATCCTTCCAGCTGCACAGCATTCAAAACCAGAGAGAACAGTTGTCCACAAAAACAATGTTTCTACCAGAAATGGAAGAATTAAAGTTTTAAAAAAGAAAAAAATATGAACCAAAGAAACAGAGCTACTCCAACATGCTGCCACCTTGAGCGGCGCAATTCCGGAAGAACAGTGCTGACAAAACATAAGGGTTCAGGTGGTTAACTGCAGGACATTTCCTTTGCATGCAGTTATCTTAACAAACATTCAGTTGATATAACACTGGTTTTCTTTGTGCTTTATGAACACCAAGATGCAACAGGCTTCATTTAACTAATCCACAGTGGCACCCCGGGAGGTGACGAGCCACTCTCCCTTTGCCCCTGATGTGACATTGGTTATGCAAACATCTTTAGATGCCTTGAACAAAAAGCCCCATCCACAGCACAGGAACTGTTTGTTTTACTCGTTAAGGCCTTATTATGACCACTACATCTTAGGTAAAATTACAAGAAGCAGAATAAAACTGTCAGAGAATATGAAGATGCAATGATCATCTGTCCAGAAATTACAGTTTTTGGAACTAGATAAAAGCCTAAATCTGCTCACATCAACCAACTATCACTTCCAGGATTACATGTACTGAAGTATGTTTAATTTACTGAGCAAATATTTGTGCTGACTCACGTGAAAAGTCATTGACAGTTTCAGTGACCCATTAACATCCTACAGCTTTCTATTGTTACTGAGTAAATGCCCATTTGCATTGCTTTTTAATTCAAATCCTACATTTCCTGACAGAAAGAGTGGTTTAACTCTCTAATGAGGGCTCCAAAACAAAAAGGGGTCAGGCTTCTATTCTTTGTGCTCCCTAAAACTTTTGGAAACCATTACGAAAGTTCAAATTTAACTCTGTGAACTGTTTTTCTTGTTCATGGACTATCCTAATTTTCCTGTCGAAAAATCATCAATGTTCATCGTTGGAAAAACCTGTGGATAAATCTTTACTCATTTATAATTAACATGTGTGCAACACTCAGTCCTTGGCATTTATTGACCATTTGCCAGATGAGTCCAAATCACCAGATTAGTGTCACAATAGCTCATTTACTTTTTGGATTTGTTCCTGAACCCGTAATCACTGAGTCTCTCCTGGAGATGCAGCCGGAGGAAGCTGGTCGGAGTCAATAGAAAACGAGCAGCACATAATTGTATCTTCTCCATCTCACGCTGTGGCCTTCAGACCGCAATGAAAGCTCTTGTAGCCAGTCAGCGCAACTGTTTAATCTTTTACTGAACTTTAAGTGGCTGTCAACACTGTCAGTACAGTTAAGGAGAATGATTAAGTTACTACTATTTATTGTGATTTCAAATCTATTCTGTTCATGTTGCATCAAATTATAGCAAATAATCTCAAGGCACCTTACAAAATGAGCAGGTCCAATTCACGTCCAGTTACGTATGTCCCAATTCAATTCAAAATGAATTAGTTCATTCGTATACAGCCCAGTTAAAAAAAATCACTAATGCATGCAGTCTTAGCATGCTATTAATAACCATAAAGGTTAGTTGATCCTACAATGCCAATTGGTAAACAGCTGTATATCTAAGGAAGCCCTTAGGCCTTAGACAGTTGGGAAAGTCAACCCCCTTTTGATATGAAAAAACCTCCCCACCCCCAAAAAATTAAATAAAAACCTGTCAATGTGGCAGTGGCCCCTCTTTCTTTATTTGTATAAATGATCTAGGAAGAATATTCAAACTGCTTCATGGTGAATTACATACTTTCTGTGCTTCTAAATAACAGAAAGCTGCCATGTACTTTTCCAGTTTGTCCCCTTTGTTTGTAAACCCCTTCATGGTCTCGGCCCATCTGACCTCTCTGAGCTGCGTCACCGTTGTATACCCTTCCTGTTCTCTTGGGTCAGCAGTGTCCAAATCCGGTCCTCAAGGGCTGGTGTCCTGCAGATTTTAGATGTGTCCTTGTTCCAACACAGCTCATTTACATGGCTAAATTACCTCCTCTACATGCCTTGAAATTCTCCAGAGGCCTGGTAATGAACCATTCATTCGATTCAGTCCTTAAACATGTAGGACACCAGCTCTAGAGGCCTGACTTTGGACACCACTGCTCTTGAGAGATCCTGCAGAGACCTGCTGATGAACCATCATTTGATTCCGGTGTGTTGAACCACAGAAATTAATAAAACATGGAGGATAACGGCCCTTGAACATAGACGTTGGACACCACTGCCTTAGATGAACTGATCAGCTGCTCCCTGGTGGTTCCAGTAATAAAATGCGCCTTAGAGAATGCCTTGATTTTGCTGTTGCAACTCCTAAAGACTGGAATGTCATACCATTGCACATCAGAAAGGTCTCTTCCCTTGTGTTTGAAAAAAAAAAAAAAAAAAAAAGTTTTTTTTGCCCTTGTTTTTGACACTTTGTGAACTTAAACAGACGGTTAACTAAGCGTAATTAGGGATAAAAAGGAGAAAGACAAAATAAATTAAAAAGCTTAGCCAATGGGCAAAAGGGACAAGTGTAATTGTGCTGCCAAACTCGTTAAGTTACAAGGCAGTGTTTAATGAAAGCAGCATGTCAAGCTGTAATGTTCCTTACTTCTGTAAGTACAGGAACTGTTGCTGCGCTGAGTCCACCCACTGCTGCACTGCTGAGATGGCAATGGAAACACAACCAGGCCGTTCTAGGCCGGGCCAAGCAAAACCGGCCCAGGCTGAGCCGACCCTAGTGGAAAAGGGGCACCGGAGACTAGGTTTATTAGATTGTCTTGTGCATACACAGTAGCAGCATTACAGAGATTACGTTTTAACATCCCAACAGTTCTAGAAACAATTATAGCTATTAAATACAGAAATTGAGTCATGTTGTTCTATTAAACAAATAAAATTATTTGAAGAAGGCATAACATACAATATCTCAGCGGAATGCTGTCTGACATTAAGTAGAACTCAAGTAAAAAAATTTTTTATTGTTTTGGTTGTGTAACATCATTTTCTAATCTGGAGTTGTAGATTATAGGTGAAAAATGTACATATGCTCCCCATAGGCATTAATGCGAAGTTAATGTTGAGAATTCACTGGTTTTTATCAATTGTGGGAGGCCATCCCAGAAACTTAATATTAACTTGCTTATTCCATTCCAGAACCATGTTTGATGTTTATGATTCCCCCTTCTAGCTGTTGAGTTGAAATGAAGTTGAGGTAATAGGAGGTACTTTTCCTTCTTCATCATCCCACCTACTTTGTGATAACTACTTTAAGATAACTACCACCCAGCATGATGACAGTTGTATTCCTCATCTTGAAAGCCTTATCATGAATTGATATTTAATTTTATATAATTTGATATAGAATTGTAGCCTCATTTAAAAAAAACAGATGTATTAATTTACCCTAGGTGACTTTTAATCTTACTGAGCTATACATTTTCAAAGCTTTTCCAGCGTACCTCTCTGAGGCAAGGCTTTCTACCCTTGATCTTAAATGGATACTGTCCTGCAGACTTCCCCATGACAAGGCACCCATTTCAAGGGGAATAAACAACTTCCTCTTTTCAGTGAGTTCTGTTTGAGTCGGTTATGTTGAAACAATCAAAAATTGCAGGAAGCAGTACCCCAAGGACCACTGTTAGGAAACATTGATTTTATGTGTTGCATTGCTGACAACCTGGTTTCACAATGCAGGCCTCTCTTGCTAAGACTTGCCATGCAAGTGATATGCTGGTTGCAATCAAACTGCTTCGGTGAGCGGGTTCACTCAAGTGGATAAATACAATCGAGTTCCACCTTTTTGTTTGTTTCTGTATTTCTTTTTAAAAAAAATATTTTGTAAACAGTAAGACTTTAGTCATGATTAGCAGTTACTAAAGAATCTTATCAATACTTGATATACTAAGTATCTTACCACATTGTACACTGGTACACTGTATATTAACCTTTGTTCTTTAACATAGAAAGTTCTCTTATATCGGATCTTCTGTTCCTTCTGTGTTCTGCTCTGTCTTCTCAAACCCCCAGACGGTCGTGGCAGATGGCCGCTCCTACTGAGCCTGGTTCTGTTGGAGGTTTCTTCCTGTTAAAGGGGAGTTTTTCCTCTCCACTGTCGCTACATGCTTGCTCAGTATGAGGGATTGCTGAAGGATTGCTGTGGTTGGAAATCTGCCCAACCTCACGCCAATGACTGACGCAATCTGCTGGGATTCCTTAAATAGGAAGCTTTTTAACTGATTGGAATGTTTGTATAATTGTATTGAAATGACTTCTTGTTAAGTGCCTTGAGATGACAGCTGTTGTGAATTGGCGCTATATAAATAAACTGAATTGAATTGAATTGAATTGAGTTTTAAGATCAGGTAGTAGCTGTAGTTCCCCTTATTTCAGATATTTTCTCTCAGTGTTCCTAACTCAAACACATGGAGGCACCATTAAGTTCCTATGCTCCTTAGCTCTGGAACAAACTCCCTGAAAATCTGAGATGTGCCGCTGGCTCCTTTATAACACATGCAAGGGAGACAGACCACTACAGACCAGTTGCCTTGACCTCCCACCTGATGAGGATCATGAAGATACTAATCCTCACCCAGCTTCGCTCCATGGTGAGTTAAACATTGGACCGATGGCAGTTCGACACCATCCAACCGTCTCTACTGCAGCAGAAGCTGAGAAGAGCATGAGTGGACGAACATCTGACCTCATGGATCACCAACTACCTCACCAACAGGCCTCAGTAGGTGAGGCTGCGTAACTGTGTGTCTGAGATGGCTGTGTGCAGCACAGGAGCACCGCAGGGTACAGTGCTCTCACCTTTCCTCTTTACCCTCTACACCTCAGACTTCACTTATAACACCAGCAGCTGTCACCTTCAGAAGTTCTCCAATAACTCAGCCATTGTAGGCTGTGTGACTAAAGGGAACGATCTGGAATATAGGTCGGTCATAAAGGGCTTTGTGGACTGGTGTGAGCGAAACCACCTGCGCTTGAACACCAGTAAGACAAAGGAGATGGTGATCGACTTCCAGAGAAACACACCACCTCATACACCAGTGAACATTCAGGGCTCGGACATTAAGGTTGTAGATACCTTTAAGTACCTGGGTGTTCACTTTAACAATAAACTGAACTGTTCCCATAACACAGACGCTCTGTATAAGAAGGGTCAAAGCCACCTACACCTCCTGAGAAAGCTGAGGTCCTTCGGAGTGAGCACCCATCAGCTAATGACTTTTTATCACTCTGTTGTTGGTTCCATAATCCACTTTGCTGTGGTTTGCTGGGTGCTTTTGTAAACTATTTTTTTGTGTTTAATTCTACTTATTTCATCTTCCACCAGTGTTATATTGCTGTCTGTCTTTTACCTCTGCACATTATTCCTTTATTTGTTATGTATGCTGCAGTAGCACGTGAATTTCCCCCTGTGGGATCAATACAGTATTTCTTATTCTTATTCTTAAATCAAGACTGGAAACCTGTTTCCTACGGAATGTTTGTATGATTGCATTTTCTTGTAAAGTGCCTTGAGATGACATCTGTTGTGAATCGGCACGATATAAATAAATTGAATTGAAATTGAATTGAACCTATAAAAGTGAAAGATTTATGTTATTGGTTCACTTTTATCTTGATTTAACTAGATACATGCTTTAACTTAGCCTTTTGAAGATTATTTCTTTTTACTATTGTGGTTTTACCACTTCCTGTGTTATACTTGATCAGCAGCAGTAGCGTTGAAATAAAATATAATATATTATCTTTCTCTGCTTTTATCTTGTTTTGTTACATTAATTAACCGTCTGCAGATGTTTATGTTACTACCTTGTTATGGTGATGTTCAAAAAGCTTATTGCATAGGTAAATCTTCGGCTTAACATTTTTCCAGTTAATTGGTGTACTTAATTCCCCTTTAGTGCTGTTGGTTTTGTTCAGTAACATTATAAATAAAACCTTTGACCCAGTCTTTATCATGTCATAGTGCACAAATCTATCATTAAAAGTTAAAGCTTGTTCATTTTGTTCAAAGAATCTTAAGAAAGTTCAATGTGTTCAATTGTATTTTTTTTTCTTTTTTTTCTTGTTTTACAATTATTCAACAATTCAATATGGCAGGATGCATAGAAGAGCTAAGCAGCTTCGTAATGCTTCCAGGCTGGCAGGCTCCTCCAAGAGTTCCAAAAGTCTCACATAAACTGTCTTCATATTTCCATTTACACAAAAGGAAAAGTTTGTGATTTGATAAATACATTACAAAAAGAAAACGTTTTTCATAATTTGATGCTCATGTCTGATATTGTCTCACATTTGATAAACACTAAAACTGTCAGTTGAAACTGTATATTTATATAGTCCATATAAAAATACACAACTTTGCTTTGCTCTCTGACATTAAAGCAGTTGAAACATTTCCCGTTTTACCTAGAAGTTAGGATAACTATAATTATTTATATTTGCCAAACACTAGAAAAAAATTTTGATCTTATTTTATGAACTTTTTGTATTAGTTTAGGTAGAGTCAAAGGTTTACATACTCTAAGCCCTTAAAACTATTAGGGAAAGCCCAGTTGATGATGTAATGGCTTTGACAGCTTCTGACAGGTGTATTCCCAACATCTGAAATTAATGGAGGCACCTCTGTGGATGATTTTCAAGGCATCACCTCAAACAGACTCCTTCGTTTTGTGACATCATGGGGAAATCAAAGTGAATCAACCAAGATATAAGGAGGAGAATGGTTGATCTTTATAAATCTTTGCTCATCCTTGAGCAGGTTCTCCAAATGCCTGAAGGTGCCAACCCCCATCTTCTCAAACAATTATATACAAGTATAAACAACAGTATGTAAACTTTTGACTGACTAAACTAATGAAAAAAATATCTTCAAATACCTGTTCTCGTTATTTCTGGTGTTTACCAAATATGAATAATTCTTATTCTTAAAACAGGAAAAAAAATTTCTCTGATCCAGTGTGAGACCCTGAAAAAAAGCTTGTTTTTTTTTTTTACAGTAGGCCTTATATGCAAATATCAGATTTCAGTGGTATGCCAAAAGTAGCCTGTATTTGTTTACTTAATAAAGCAAATTTACTAAAAGGGACTGTACAGCAAAACACATTTTCCGAATCCAATGTCAGCTCACTAGTTAACCATAAAAGTAGCTTAGTTAAATGCACAATGCAAGTTTGGGCTACCTCTGTCAATAAATGTGAAAAGGTTGATAGGATAGAAACAACAACGCATTTAGGATTTCATATGACTATTTTTAACATTACTGGTATTCTTACATATATACGTACATACTGATTAAATATTGGCCCGTCTGGAAGCTAAAAGTGGAACTGTACGAAGTAGTTCGAAAGCCGAAAACAGCCAGCTCTTTGTTGCTAAACTGAGCCAAATGAGGTGAATCTCAGAAAAGAGTCCTAATTCCCATCGCTCACTTTGTACACAGCGAGAGTGGAAGAAGGAGGAGGAAGAAGAAAAAAGAAGCCGAAAGCCGACCAATCAGAAAACGCCCTGTTGGCCCAACAAGCATCCCGTCATGCTGTCGGACTGAGCGCTACGTCAGCAGTGAGACAGAAACATGGCGGTATCCAACACTCGAGTGTTCATATTAAGTTTTCTCGCAGCTTTAATATTTCACCGCAGTCTCGCCGACGTCGCCGCAGGAGGTTCGACCTCGGAGGAGCCTCCTCACCGCCGCTTTGAGTACAAATACAGCTTCAAGGGACCGCACCTGTCTCAGTCCGACGGCAGTATCCCGTTTTGGATCCACAGTGGAAGTAAGTTTGGATCCAGATGTCAACACCACAGAAAAAGCTGGTTAGGAAGATCTCTTTTTCTTAGGTGGACCCTGGCAATGGGACGAGGGCCGTCTTGTTTGGAGTGGTTTTGGCTCGCGGTGTAAAAGGCGATGCTGCTTGGCTTTCAAGCTGCAGCAGAAAAATGCTTGAATGGATCCTAGCACACCAGCTTCGTTTTAACAGTTCCAGCTAGTCACGGACAGGTGCTTTAGTTTTGTAATTTTAGTTAAGGACGCTGATTGATGCCACAGCGTCTGTAGAAAGAAAAAGCTGCCATGAAACAGACCATAGGACATCACTCCTCCTTTCTAATAGGTCAGCTTTGTTTAAAGGCCAATAATGAACTACTACATTATTAGTTTAGTTTACAATTTAGATGCTAAATGCTGCAAGTCTGTTCTATATAAGGCTAAAACTTTAATATTTGAGGTTTCTGGCTTCTAAACAAATAATCCCGTAGTTGTAAAAAAAAAAAAAAAATGTCCCTAAGGTTTACAAAGTACAAATTCCACACGTGTCCAAACTCCTAACTCCAAGGGTCAAGTCACTGTGACAAATGATAGGAGCTAGTTTGCAAACAAATCTGCAGAAGATACATCCTCTAACATCAGTTAGACGAGCAAAAAAAAACAATCATCTGAGTTACACACTGATAGTGCTGAGGTATGTAAAGACTAGTAGGGCAGCAGTGTTTTGGATCAGCTGAAGCTCATGAAGGAGTTTGTGAGGTACACTAGGATATTAATCAGTATGACAGTTCTGCTGGGGGAGAGTGAGGCATTTAATGTCATGAGCGTGAAGGTAAGCAGTTTAGGTGATTTTAATGATGCATGTAGTCAAAGACAAGTTGCTATTGATCACAGACTCCTGACCTGAACGGGCGTGACGAAAAACTGAGTTATCGATAGGAAATGAAAAACTGCTGAATTTGGAGAGTGCAGTGTTCGGACCAACAAAAAGCACAAGAGGTAGATCTGGGTGTCGCAGTGGCACACCACTGCTCAGCAGTGAGGGGTGGATATATTCTTCCCAAAAATGACTTAAAAAGGAGCATTATATTCATTTCAACACTCGCTTTCTCTCGTCTTGATTCCAGATGCTATTCCAAGTGCAGACCAGGTGCGCATTACCCCATCCCTCAGGAGTCAGAGGGGCTCCGTGTGGACAAAAAACAAAGTCAACTTTGAGAACTGGGAGGCCGAGGTGACCTTCAGAGTATCGGGAAGAGGCAGGATGGGAGCGGACGGTTTGGTGAGCAGCTTTGGGTTCTTGGTGTGGCGTGATAATGCAGACAGGGCAGCTCAGTTCACTCCTTGGAGAAAATCATGTGGAGATTTGTCTCCAGGCTGGGATGGTGGAACAGCAGTTAGAGGTGTTGCTTAACAGCCTGCAGGCTGATAAAACCCTGCATGGAGCTCCACAAATATTCTTCTTTCACAGTGTAAAATCCTAAACATCATGAATCAGAATTTCATTTGATAGGTTGATCAATTATTAAAGTGTGGAAGTATCTCACATCAGACTGCCGGTTCCAGTGACATATCCATCCATCCATCCATCCATCCATCCATTTTCTTCCGCTTATCCGGGGTCGGGTCGCGGGGGCAGCAGCCTAAGCAAAGAGACCCAGACTTCCCTCTCCCCAGCCACTTGTTCCAGCTCCTCGGGAGGAACCCCAAGGCACTCCCAGGCCAGCCGAGAAACATAGTCCCTCCAGCGTGTCCTGGGTCTTCCCCTGGGCCTCCTCCCGGTGGGACGTGCCTGAAACACCTCACCAGGGAGGCGTCCAGGAGGCATCCTGACCAGATGCCCGAGCCACCTCAACTGACTCCTCTCGATGTGGAGAAGCAGCGGCTCTACTCTGAGCCCCCTCCGGATGACTGAGCTTCTCACCCTATCTCTAAGGGAGAGCCCAGACACTGAGGCCACCAAAACGGATCCCCTCAACGCCTTGGCTGCGCCTAGAGATCCTGTCCATAAAAGTTAGGAACAGGATCGGTGACAAAGGGCAACCTTGGCGGAGTCCAACTCTCACTGGAAACAAGCCCGACTTACTGCCGGCAATGCGAACCAAACTCTGGCACCGGTCGTACAGGGACCTTACAGCCCACATCAAGGGCCCCGGTACCCCATACTCCCGGAGCACCCCCCACAGGGCCCCCCGAGGGACACGGTCGAACGCCTTCTCTAGGTCCACAAAACACATGTAGACCGGTTGGGCGAACTCCAACGCACCCTCCAGGACCCTGCTGAGGGTGTAGAGCTGGTCAAGTGTTCCACGGCCAGGACGAAAACCGCATTGTTCCTCCTGGATCCGAGGTTCGACTATCCGTCGGACCCTCCTCTCCAGAACCCCTGAATAGACCTTACCAGGGAGGCTCAGAAGTGTGCTCCCCTGTAGTTGGAACACACTCTGTGGTCCCCCTTTTTAAACAGGGGGACCACCACCCCGGTCTGCCAATCCAAGGGAACTGCCCCCGATGTCCACGCAATATTGCAGAGCCGCGTTAACCAACACAGCCCCACAACATCCAGAGCCTTGAGGAACACTGGTCGAATCTCATCCACCCCCGGAGCCTTGCCACCGAGGAGCTTTTTAACGACCTCGGTGACCTCAGCACCAGAGATTGGAGAGCCCGACCCCAAGTCCCCAAACCCTGCTTCCAGATTGGAAGGCGTGCTGGTGGGATTGAGGAGGTCTTCGAAGTATTCCATCCACCGACCCAAAACATCCCGCGTCGAGGTCAGCAGCACACCATCCCCACTGTACACAGTGTTGATGGCAGACCGCTTTCCCCCCCTGAGACGCCGGATGGTGGACCAGAATCGCTTCGA
Source organism: Valencia hispanica (assembly GCA_963556495.2). Taxonomy (NCBI): domain Eukaryota; kingdom Metazoa; phylum Chordata; class Actinopteri; order Cyprinodontiformes; family Valenciidae; genus Valencia; species Valencia hispanica. The sequence goes on along the minus strand of OY747717.1, from coordinate 25,897,161 downwards.
AGCCGTACGGAAGTCGTTTTTCATGGTCTCTCCAAACTCCTCCCACACCCGAGTTTTTGCCTCTGCAACCATCCGAGCCGCATCCCGCTTGGCCTGTCGGTACCTATCAGCTGCTTCAGCTGCATCCAGTGACATATCCATAGAAATTGCATCTGGGTACATTACACCAGAACCCAGTCTTGGATGCCCTGTGGATGTCATAGGTTAAGTCAGTGGTCCCCAACCCCCGGGCCGCGGACCGGTACCGAGCCGTGGGTCATGTGGTACCGGGTCGCGAGCCACATATAAAGAATAAATAACTTCCAGTATTTCCGTTTTATTTATTATCTGAGGGTGACCGCTGTTTTATTTTGAAAAATAACCGGATATCCCCGTTACATAGCTCAGTCTTGACACGTAATCCCACAAGCAAGATGGATAGAAAACAAACGTTTCTTTGGAAAGGGGAAAAGGCCCAAGGCTCTCACTGATTCAGCGTTGTGGTGAGTTAGATTTTTCATGCACTTTGTATTTGTTTTTGTGGTAAATCTTGAATTATTAAAGGTATGTTTACATGTTACCATGGCGACCAGAGATCGTTAGGGGGCTGAGTGTTACTCGTGTTATTTTGTCTGCTCGATGTTAGGAGGACGCTGTTAATAAAGCTGCGAATACACATTGTATTTGCGTCTATTGTTATAATTTTAAAAATACCCCGTTTTTATACCGTCTGTTATCATTTATCCGCCACACCCTAAAGGCCGGTCCATGAAAATATTGTCTGATATTACACCGGTCCGTGGCGGAAAAAAGGTTGGGGATGCCTTCATCAAAGATTCAGCCGTTTAGCTCAAATACTCCAGGCTGGGTTGATGTAGAACAAAGAGTGAATTTGTAGAAAAGCTCATGCCCACTGTTCAGTACAGTGGAGGATCTGTGATGCTGTGGGCCTGTTTCTCTTCCATAGGCCTTGGGAACCTTATTAGATATGTAAGTATTTTTATATAATATAAATGGTATAATTAGTTTATTATTATTTATTTTGTATAAAAATAATCATAATAAAAAATAGATAGAAGTTTAAAAAATATATCTGGTGGCCTTTTCCATTAAACTTAAAATGAGTTTTAGTTTAATCTTTCAGCAGAATGGTGATCCAAAACACATTGGGACACCAACAGAGATGTTTCACTATACACAAAATCAACACTCTTCCATGGAGAGCTCAGTCTCCAGAACTATAGAAAACCTGAAGACCGGGGAGTACCCAGGACAGTAGAAGAAAATAGACGGTTCAAATATCAATCTTTCTGTATGGTCCACCTCAAAAGTGCTCAAGTTAAAGTGTCACATTTTCTCTTTTTTTTCAGTATGAGATTAAGCTCCTGCATCGATATCAGATTTAGTTCAAGCTATCTTTACCTGGAGGTGCCAATAACTGTAAAGGGTAATACACTGTGTATGTATTAGGGATGGGCATTTGATTTTTCATGTCTTCATCGATCATCGGGAGAATTAACGATCGATTTTCGATTTATCATTGATATTTTTATATTTAAATTCAGTATTCATAGGCTATATTAAAATGCAGTGAGAATAGAACAATAGCGTGTTTCCTCATTGAGATCTTCATTACAAGTGGGACACCTCTTGTGGCAGTTAAACAGAATGAATTTACGGTAGTTCCACAAAGAAAATATGCGCTATAAGCAGCAGAGCCGACAGTTAAAAGACGATAGGCTACTCATTAACACAACTGACATTCATATTTTTTTTCTTCTCCAAAAAAGTAAAAAAAAAAAGTCCTGTTAAACAATAACCTAATAAAAAAAAATAATAATACTTATAGGTCTGATAGTTTTGTGTTACATTTGGCAAAAAGAGTCGAGAAAGAGGATGAGAGAGATCGGCGTACCCAACAATAAATTAGGCTCATTAACAGAGTAAAAAAGACAAAAACAAAAGAAACTGTAACTTATACACAACTTTAGCTCCAGTCTACTGATTTTTGTTGAGAAAGATGAGCATGTTAACATGCGCTGCAGGTCAGAAGCGAAAGCAGCCTGGTGAGCAGACTGACGGTCATCAGGCTGCTGTCACGTCTGACCTGCAGCGCTGAGATCACCTGCTGTGAGGGGAGAGACGTCGCTGTGATACACAAACCTCCGTGCTAACATGGCAAGCCTCTGGAATCTTGTTTAATTCATTTTCCAACAGTCTGTAGGGGTGCAATCCAGGGGTAGCGGAGTCTCCCTCAGAAAGTAATCGGTGAGAAAGTTTGTCTGTTCGTTGTGCATCTCGGCTCCTCCGTGCTAACACCGACTTGATGCTAGGTTGAGACCAAGAGCAGGATGCTCCGCTTCTAACCAGGGTTGGAAGTGCGTTCAAGTACTTATACACAGCTTCGCAGTGTTGGCAGTGAACTGAGACTTTTTTGTTTGTTTGTTTGTTTGTTTTTTTAGTCAAAGTGGTCCCTCGCCACACTTCGCTGCGACCTCTTCATGACAATGCTACTTTTGAAATACACAGAAACTCGCAAGAAACTGAGTCGGCCTGTGGGTTTTATTTTCAGTCATCGCGCTCGTGTGGTAAAGTGTTTAATTACTGCCACATAGCAACATTTATTGAATTCCTTCAAAACCCACACTACGCAACAGAACATGCATTAATTGATTGGTAAAAAAATGTAATCGATGAAATTCTTAATGATCAATTAATCGATCGTCGATTAATTATGCCCATCCCTAGTATTTATGGCTAGACACTGTCACTGTTCAGCTAAATTTGTTTCTAAAATCATAGGCCTGTCACAATAAATCAATTAATCGCATGATAAATTAAAATGAGCTCAATAACTTTTTCCAGCCACGATAGTTTCCATTTAAATGCTCTTTTTCCTTTTCTGGCATGTCTTCTTCTTTCTACCAAAGAGAGTGGATAAAAAAAGGCATATATGGTATGCATTGCTCCATTCACAGCTCATATTCAATATGGGATGTATTTAAAAAAATTCCAAACAGTGTTTTTGTTGGGAGTTTGTACTTTTTGTTTACAAAACTCCTGATAGTTTTTCTTGTCTGGGTCAAGTGAATAGTATTTTTTTTGAAGGGCAATTTTGTTTATAAAGTAAATCCTTTTTAAAAATTTTTTATTGTTTCGGTTGTTTTAATTTATATTGGACTTAAAAAATGTCTTCCAGTTACTGTGGTAAAGGTTCTTTGAAAATTAAAGTTTGTTGGTTGTTCAGAGGGTGTACATGCATTACTTTTACATTAGTTTAAAATGGTCTCAAAACCACAATATTATCGTTTTATCGCCAACGTTTCTGGGATAATTTATCTTCCAGCAAAATTAGTTATCGTTACAGGCCTATAAAAGCCTCTGATTCAGATGCGGCAGGTTCACATATTCAGAGCCTCAATCGTCAACATGTCAGGTTATTTATGACTCTGCCGAGCCGTATTCTGTTTCAAACTTGTGATGCTGGTTTTCAAAGGTGTGTCTTCCCCATAGAAACGGAAGAATTATTGTTTAATTATTACACAAGGCAAGCATGAAGAATTAAATTAGTGCTGACGTAGCTGGGCTGCACCACCAACAAATAATAGAGTACCAATGACAAATCTTTTTTCTCCAATAGTATGACTATTTTTACTAGCCAAGACTAAGCTAGAAGGGGATGCTGGGACAAATACTAAAGTAGGCAATTTATTAGACGATGCGATCGGCTTGTTTTAAATGAAACCTTGTTAAGTTAAAAATGATGCATTTTATTCTTTTTTTCCCCCTAGTAGTTAGACTATTATTTTTTGTTGTCTGTTTGCTTGGAACCACAGAAAGACTTTAACACTTTTTAATAGTTTCTTGTCATCACATTGTTATCCTACCATTCACCAATATTATTTCATGTATGTCCTAATAGTTTGCAGGCCTAGATTGGACAGGATTTGGCAAGGCACACACTTATCCGTATAAGGTCCCACAGTTGACATGAAGTCAAAAGAATTGTCTAAATAAAACGCTGCTGCTGTGGATTTGGGGCCATGTAGAAATATTGCCTTGTGCAAGATGAAATAAATGCAATTTTAATATCTCTTTTTTTTTTTTTTTTTTTTTACCAACAGGCAGTGTGGTTCACCAGAGAGCAAGGACTCGAAGGCCCAGTGTACGGTGCTTCTGACACGTGGAATGGAGTTGGAGTTTTCTTTGACTCCTTTGACAACGATGGAAAGGTTTGTGTCATCTTTAGATTTCCGATAATTCATGATTAACCTGTGACATATGAGGATTGTTCTAGAGTTGTTCGTAGCTGGGATCACTTTGATCCAATGGTGTCTGTAATAGCAAAATCTATTACATTTTAAATATGTCCCTTAATATTCCTTAAATTTAGGTTTTTATCATATTGAAAATGTAAAACTGCATTGGAAGACATTATTTAAATATTTAATTGTGTTTAATGGTTATTAATTATAACAGAGCAGGTACAGATTATATGTTGTAAATAAGATTACTTACAAACCAAGCCAACTCTGCTGCTCAAAAAACAAAGAGATTAACTTGTTTTTTTGTTTGTTTTTTGTTTGCATCGCTTCGCTATCCTAGAAAAATAACCCGGCCATACTTGTCGTCGGGAACAATGGCAACCTTGTTTATGACCACCAAAAGTAAGTAAACATTTCTTCTTGCTTCCCTCTGGTGACATCACCAACTCAAATTTCAGCAACTTAAAGGAGATTAGAAAATATGATTATGTTTGCTTGGAAAGTAAATAATCCTCTATCTTTTCTAATCTCCCTTGGGCAAGTGAAAGCTTTAAATCACTTTTTCTGTGCCATTCCAGTTTGTCTTAGAGTCCACCGTGTTTACGAAAACATTTAATGTCAGTCACTTATCTAATAAACATTGTATTGGACCGTCCCGTGTGATGAAAATATTTATGTGTAATGTTTCTGTGTATGCTTTTTAAATCGTTTCAATTTTGTTTTCATTCAGCGACGGCACCACGCAGGCCCTTGGAACATGTTTAAGAGACTTCCGTAACAAACCGTATCCAATCAGAGCCAAAATAACGTACTACAGGAAGACACTGACGGTAGGAGAAAGCACAGGAATACACACATTTAGAGCAGTGAATGGCTGAATAATATGGAATATTTGTTCCGCTTGATAGTTTTTCATTTTCCTCCTTAGGTTCTGATCAACAATGGATTCACTCCAGACAAAGAGGACTATGAGTTCTGCACAAAGGTGGAAAACATGATCATTCCGACTGAAGGCTTCTTTGGCATTTCAGCTGCCACTGGTGGTTTAGCAGGTACCACTCTATTCCCTGCCTTAAATACCTGTACAATACTTGTACTTTTCTCTTTTTAAGATGTAATCTTATACATTTAACACAGTCTTTCCCAAACCTGGTCCTCAAGGCTCACCTCCCTGCATGTTTTAGATGTTTCTCTGCTTTGATGCTCCTGCTTCAGATGATGGCAGTTCAGCAAAAGCCTGTTAATCAGCAGTCAATTAAAATCAGGCGTGCTGAAGCAGAGAAACCTTTAAAACATGCAGGGCTGGGTTGAAAAACACTACATTTAACCCTTTCCTTACCTTTCTATCTTTAACAAATGTGGCTTTCGACTGCCATTTCATTTCTTTTGTTTTTTGTGCTAATTTCTAAAAACATTTACTATGATCGTAATTCTCTGTTCACCAAAAACATGAAGAGATACATTTTATTGAGTGTGTACTTACCTCTTTATTGTTACAGAATGTTGCTAAACATGTACTTTACTATCAACTGTGATTTTCCTAATTTATCTTTTTGCCTCCGTCAGACGACCATGACGTTTTGTCATTCTTGTTATTCAGACTCACAGAGCCAGGCCAACAACCGGTAATCCGTTTTCTTTTTTTTTTTTTATCTTTGAATACATGTTTTCAGTTGTCACTTACTACATTACCAGTGTAGAGCCTGAATAGATTCCACTGTTTTGTTGTCTGTTTTTTCCCTTTGCATGTGACTTTCACTGAAGCCCTCAGTTGATTCTGAGATTCCTAAAGAAGAGAAAGACAAGTACCAGGAGGAATTTCAAAACTTCCAGCAAGAGCTCGATAAAAAGAAGGAAGAGTTTCAAAAGGAGCACCCAAATGTTCAAGGAGAGCCAAGTTAGTTTTCTGTCATGTTTATTATCATATTTGAAAGTTATCAATCACATTTTGATTTATTCAGATTTAATTAGCTCAGGTTTTTGTCTATCAATACAGTTGGATAAATGAAACATTTTGCTTAAAATCTAAATAACAATGCCAACTTAAAGAGCTGAAAACAGCTTTAGTTTAGGGATTGCCAGCTAAATTAAACCATGTCAGAAACTAAACATTGAATAATAATCTTCAGTAAAAAAAAAAAAAACTGAACAAAGAGCTGAGGTGAAATTTAAATGTATGAGTACAGAAAAATGACACACAAAGAGTTCTCAGTGCTTTTACTTTTCTGATTTTCCCTTGACTTTTATTGGTCTGTTGCAGTCGACGATTTGTACGAAAGTGTGAATGATCGCGAGATCCGTCAGGTGTTTGAGGGCCAGAACCGGATCCATCTGGAAATTAAGCAGCTCAACCGGCAGCTCGCTATGATATTAGATGAGCAGCGTCGATACGTTTCAGTTATCACAGAAGAGATTTCCAAGAAGGGGACGAGTGTCGGTTCAGGACAGGTGAGCCTACGAGCATTTGGATTTGCACAAAATGCAAACAAAACTGACATGTAGTTCAAAGAAATGTTTGACTTACTTTTGCACCTTCTGACTGACAAAGCAAGCTAACGATATACTGCTGGCCTTTTAGACAGAGACATGTCTGTTATTTTTACTTACTGCGTCGGTCAACTGTTTTGTCAAACATCAACACAGGAGTATTTTTCCATCAGAGAAATAATCTGTATTTCTCTCTCAGCCTGATTCTGCGGGTCAACAGCTGAACTCCGTTGTAGCTACGCAGCAGGAGCTTCTCAGAAACCTGAACGAACTGAGGTGAGCGCTACGGTATATATTCTTTAAAGCTAGTTGTTTTTGCAACATCCATAAAGAAGCATCCATGATACCCGAGAAAAACAAGGGAAATCCTGCTGGATAAATCTCCTAAATCACATTTAATCTCAGGATGGCTGTAAAATCACAGGTGCTGGCCAGCTTGATAATCCAGCTGCTGTAACAGCTTCCTCCACAGCAAGCCCACCACATGATGAAACTCTGCTGCTCTCTCAGTGCACATGGCTGCCACTGGCAGATTTAGGATAATCGTCACACTGTCTTCCACTTACGCTCTATCTTTTTTTGTAACCGGTTAGCTCTACAGTAGGCCTGCTATATTAAAATTACAGTACTTTAAGGGAAATGTGCACATTGTCCAATTTCTACTTTAAAACGTTCACAGATTAAATAAAGTTCTTTAATATAATTTTCATGGTGAGTTAATAGGTGATGAGTTATTTTCCAAATACATCTCCTGAGGGAATGGAAGGCTACATGTGACAGCACTGTGTTTTCAGAAGCAATGGTTAATGCCAGGTCTCCATTTAAATTGACAGAAGATTTTATTCAAATTAAATGAAGTCATGTTTTCCCTTATTTTAATGCAATGTACTTTGATGCAATTTATGAAATTTTCTATTATATTCCAGTTTTTGAGTTATGTGATAAGGTTACCCACCTCTCTGATGTCCTTAATATGTCAGTGGACTAAAAGTTCTTCCCTCATTCAGTCTTTCCAAAAAATGATGTACAGTCCTTGACAAAAGTCTTGCCACTTATCCAATTTGTAGAAACAACAGCTTATAACCTGACTTTTAATTAATCCATTGGTTTTAGAAATGGCTCATATGAAAGCTGATTCACTTCCAAATTATGTTAAATATACTAAAATAAATGTAAGTAAAAAGGTCAGATTTTGGCAATACAAAGGTTTTGTCGCGTACTGAGAGTAATGTGAAAATTGAACACATTTACTTTAAATACAAAAATATGTTTCATAACATCAGTGAGATCCATATTTAATATCTTGTATGACTTCCATGAGCTTGAAGGACTACATCCATGCGGTTTGACAATTATTGAAAAAAAATGTATTGATGACGTCATCAGGAATAGCAAAGAAAGCAGTGTTACATTCCTTACATGCATTCTTTGGTTTCGTCTTCCATGCTTCCTCTTTCATTCTACCCCAGACATGCTCAATGATCATGTCTGGTGACTGGGCTGGCCAGTCCTGGAGCACCTTGATCTTCTTCACCTTGAGGAACTTTGACGTAGAGAGAAGTATTCGATGGAGCACCATCCTACTGCAAAATTTGACCCCTTTTATGCTTGGGAATGTAAGGGGTAGCTAATACTTCTTGATATTTTAGGCTATTGATATTGCCCTCCACCCTGCAAATCTCTCGCACACACTCATACTGGATTTAACCCCAGACCATGATACTTCCGCCACCAAACTTAACTGGATGAATCTCGGATCCATGCGGGCTCCAGTAGGTCTCCTGCAATATCTGCGGCGGCTGTGATGTAATTCAACCGAAGATTCATCTAAGAAATCCACCTTCTGCTATTTTTCTAGCGTCCATCCTTTTAGCGGGCCTTTTGGCAAATGCCACATGTTCTTTTATATTGCCTTTTTTTTAGTGTAGGTTTCTGGGCACTGATTTGAACATTGAGGCCATTTTGAGACAGAATTCTACAAACTGTTCTGGTTGACACAGGGACTTGAGGTGACCAGGCCTGGTGGAGCTCTGCTGCAGTGGAAAAGGGGCTGGCCTTGGATTTTCAAGCCAACAAACGGTCCTCCCCTGCAGTTGTCTTGCAGGGTCTGCTGGAGCTGGGCTTCTCTAAAACATCTCCAGTCTCTTCAAATCTTTGTCTTATTCTTTGTACTTGATGCTGAGATACATTGAAGGTGTCAGCCACCTCAGCAGTGGATCTGGTCTTCAGCCTCTTGATAATCAACGTTTTGGTCTCAGGATGAATATAAAGCCGCGTTCAGACCGCACACTTTGTCGCTGTCAAAAAACGCTCACAAAGGAACTAGTTTGAAGCGTATACATTTTTAGCTTGCAAAGCTTCAGGTTTAAACTACGATGACATTGTATATCATTGTATTGTAAGAGAGGTTGTAGTAGTATAATCTAAGTTAAGTGTTTCATGTTGAATTAAATTGGTCTTGGTGTTGAGTCTTGAGGAACTCCACATGTGATCTTTGTTTGCTCAGATTTATAATTACTAAATGGCAAATGAAATTACTCTGTTCTGACACAGAACCACATGTAATGCTTAACCCCTTCATCCCCATACACAGGCAAAACGCAGAATGGGTCCAAACGTAATCATAGCACCTACTTGATCAAGGTGACAACATTTGAAGTTTACAAAAAATCCTTCTAACTCTTTGTTTAGATTGTTTATCATCCAGTAATTACTTTTATTTCATAGTGATATTTAGCTGTAATCTCCCCATTTGTTTTTCTTTAAATGTTTCCACTTGAAAATGAGAAACTATACAGAATTTGATCCTAAAATAATACAGCTTAAGAGATTTGATCATTCTGCGCACCAAGGCAAAATCTCAAAAAGATAGGGTGATTTTGGTACTTGCAGTAAGTAAAACTGATCTAGTGTACACAAAGTCACTGTAGCTGTTTAGAGCCTGTAAATTGATGTTGGGATTTTGTTGCAGCAGATTAAAAATATATATACATATACCTTCTCAATCCCAGTATTAGATCAGTGCATGACTTTTTTTCTCAGCTTCACAGATGGTTAAGAAAGGAGTCGCTTCAATAATCTTGGGTCATATTCACAGAATGTTCAAGCTTTTAACCATTGTGTCTGAGCTATTTATGGTCTCTTTTTTGTTAGTATAATTTTGTCCGGTTTTTTAGGGATTTCCACAGAACATAACTGAAAAAATATTGCTGCCAAGTTCTATCTTAGACTTCAATAATACACCCTTTCCCATTTTCCCAAATGTTTCCATTTGCGTATATACAGGATGCGGAAAATAAATCTACATATTTTGTGTTTTCTGTTTGTTTTTTTAGTTTTTAATTTAAAATGTATTGTGTTTTTTTTAGGTGAAAATTTAACTTTAACTGTTGGAAAACAACTATTAGATTAAAATGTATAAAATGAATCAATATTTCTATCTGTCATGAACACAGAAGTTATCATATTGGCATTCATAAAGAATTGTTTAAAAACCATGTATTCTGAAGAGCAAACCCACCCAAGTGTTGGTTTTTGTTCATGTTTTTGGGCATCATCTGCATAAAGAATGAATCATAAAAAAAAGAATTTAAGTAACATTAATCTCTTTGTCACACAACTATAAGAGAACCAATCTTAAATAGATGATATGCCTATAATCTAACAAAACATAAATTCTACAGATATTTGCCTTATTAATCTCGTTTTTTTAGACTGCAGAGGCATAGTTTACACACGGCTTGACTCCTGTTGATTTACGTAAAAAGCTTCTGAGGTCAGAATTAGAACATAAATTAATATTCAATATTAAATAGATGAGACTTCAAACATTAGATATCTTCAAGGCTTCCTTTCTAACCTAAGCAGAGAGGCAATATGAGGATTCTTTAGGCTTGACAGGGTTAATAAATTCAGACACTGGCAAAAGGCTGCAACTGCCCCCCTCTAATGTGCTAATATGAGCGACTGATCTGTATTACTTTGTAGATTAAGTTCTCAGTTTATCCTGCTCTGTCATTTTAAACACAGTTTAAGATCAGGCTTCATCTCTAAATATACAAAGAGGGCTAAATGCTCATAACTGGGTCAGTCGTAGGAGATGAAGATTATATGTAGGGTTTAATAAATGCTCACTTACTTTCTTAAGTGTGTGTTTTGTTTTTTTTGCATTTATGGTGACACAAATTAGATTTTGTTTATATGTCATCCCTGTCTCAGACCTTGGACATGTGGCTCAGCAAGAAAAGGCCACATCTTAGCACCATTTTTGTCCTTATCAGATTAGTGGTCTTTAAATACATCTGTCATACACAAGCAAAACATGGTTTCCCCTCAAATTGATTTTGTCGCAGCAATCCTCCCCCTGGGCCTTCCTACTTACGTCGCTGGAAATTCTGTTGATTTGTCGGCGCACTTTTTCCTTCATAATCGCCTTAGACGTGTTTTAAGATGATAAGGGAAACTTATTGCTTTCTCCATGTTAGTAATCAAGTTTAAGAAACGACAATTTGCCGAGAAATGTGATCCAGGCTTAGATTTTTCTCTAAGAATGCTGTACTCTATTTAAACTTGATATACAGAGGAAATTGAATGTGAAAGTGCAGACTTACAGCCTCTTTTTCAATCAGCAGGGAATTATGGCTGTAGGCCTGCATAATTATTGTTGTTCTATGTCATATTATGGGTGGTAAGAACACTATTTTTACAGATTATTGTATAACCCAGTAAATACATTGTGACAAATCTTCCAGACAAAAATACTGTAAGTTAGATCGATACTACATTTCTAAATTTTTTTTTAATGATTATAGGGGTTTGGCCTGCAAAATGCTTAGGTTGGTGACAAGATTTTTGTTGCCACACTAACAAATGTTCCCTGAACTGAACAATAATAAAGGGGTATTGTGTCCAAGGAATAGGACTACTTTTTTAGTAGTGTTTTAATTTATTTTTATTACATCCACTTCTATAATGTTTGGTTATTCTTGATTTTTTATTTTTTTTTATTTTGCATGACTGATTGTAAACTTGAACGCTCAGTGTCGGCGTAAATGCTTTTTTGTGTACTGTTGTTGGGTGTTTTCAGTTCAGACAAAGCACAGCAAAACTGTATTTTACAACTTTCACTTATATCAGTCTACTCTGAGAGGTAGAGCAATCTGAGCAGTTCAGGTTTTTGAAACACACAAATGTGAGAATCATTCTGTCAATCATAGGTCATAATGTCTGTGTCAAATAGATCTACAATAATCATCTCTGTAGCTGTATTTTAACTCATTGCTTACTGTAGATGCCAAATGGCTAGCATCTATTCTGCTATACAAACTATTTTCTGTGCCATGTTTGCATCTTCTTGGGCTTTCACATAAAGACCGTGGTGAACAGTACCAAATGTAAAGTGCGTCAGACAACCCTCAGGTCACAAGGGTGAGTCTGGTTACATCTCTGTTTAAAAGCTGATCTGGGAATATAAGAAAAAAAGCGTCTTTATTATTTTTCTTTCTCTCTGTTTAAGCCTTGATAACTTTGCATTAGGATGAAGATTTCTAAGAACATCAGTTGAAGGAATATTAGAATACAAAGAATTTGCTTGACCAGCATTGCTTTTATATTCTCAAAGAATTTAGTCTTCCTCCTAAAATGTGTGTGGGGGGATCACTGTAGACTATTTTGTAATTTCCTAACCTAAAAATATTTGTTTTTCAAATTAATAAAGAAAATAAGTACATGTATTTTAAACAATTATATTGAATTATAGACAATTTCTGAAATATTTCTCTTTTGGTTTTGTTTTGCTTTGTAAGATAAACATTTATTTGGTGTTCAGTATCATGGCTGGCCTGTTATATATTAAAGATAATCCAGATAGTTTCTGCTCTGTTTCTTAACCCTCTGTGCTTGAAATCTGTTGTAAGAAGATGTTTTATGAGGGGATTAATTTGGCAATCATGACCTCTTTTATCAGATGGTAATTTTCTGTTTTTGAACTTTGAGAATATGTATGGAGGAGTGAATGGGGATTAAAGGATTAATTTATTCTGAAATTAAACAAAACCATACGGCATATTTGCGATTCTCAAAGTCTCCGAACATGGCTTTGCTTGGTTTTTTTTTTTTAGCCATTGGCGGGGCATTTAGGTGTTTTAAGCAAACATTTCAGCATCTCTATAAGAAGTGCATGTCTTTTTTGTGTCTGCAGAAACTCCTTCTTTGAGTCTCTGAAGCAGATCGGTTCAGTCCAGCACCAGGGTAATGCAGGCGGTGTGGGGACATACGAGACCATTCAGCACTTCAACGACATCAAGGAGAATCTTCACACGGTGAAAAGGGACGTGGAGCACCTGGTCCAGCGAAATGTTCAGGTATTTTTTGCAAAGCTTCGCAGTTTTGCCAGTTTACACAATTGGAATTCTGAGGAAGCCCTGGATTAAGGAATAGAGTCTGCATCCACCAATCAAACGGTTGTATAGAAATCTCTTTCATGCGTACATATTAGTGAGTTTATTTGGTGATATAAAAAGCTTGTAATTTTGAGTTTGATTGTAAACTTTATTACTTGCAGAATCCAGGTGATAAGGTAGTAAAGTGCCCCGAGATGCCTCCCATGCCTTCCTGCTTATCAACGGTTCATTTTGCAATATTTGTTGTCATCCAGACGGTCTTATTCTTCTGCTACATCATGTACAAGTAAGTAACTCTGGTATTGATTTGTTCAGCCCCGCCGTATGGCTTCCAACACCCATTTAATTGTTTCTGTCCTCCTTGCAGAAGTCAACAGGAAGCAGCAGCTAAGAAGTTCTTTTGATGACATTGGTTCATAGAACAACCGTGCGCGCGAGGAAATGTCTGTTTATTTTTTGTTCAATCAATTTCAGATTGTAAGTTATTGTATTTGGAAACTGCTTTTCTGATAAGACTTTGTTTTAATTATTAGAACATGTTTAATTTGATCAGCCAATTTTGTGTGAATGACAGTGTGAGACTTTTCAGCATATGACACGTTCCTTACAGTATTTCTGTTCAGTCAGAGCCTCAGATTTTGTTTTTCTGAAATCATTGGATCTGCATTGAGCCCATTTCATGAAATTTAACCTAACGATAAAAAAAGAAGAAAAGATAACTTGTGTCTAAAAATGTGCAATGTGCGTATTTTTGTATAAAATGCTACAGATTTTCAGTGACTCATACATCAAGGATCCACTTCGGTTTTTCTCTTCTGGTTGAGTTAAATAAATGTCAGAAACTGACATAACCTGCCTGAACAATTTACATAAACTGTTAAAAACCAGTCACTGTGTCTTTTTCTTTTCCTCAAGACATTCAGATGGTCACTTTTCGTTTCAGCTTGCAGGGAATGTGTTGTTTACATGTTAAGGCACACAACCCCAGACTTGAATTGATAAAGAAGGCTGCTAGTCTGTTTTACAAGCTCCACTTTTTCCTTTCTAATTGAGAAATCTGGGCAGTTAAATCAGTTATACTTTTAGGGTTTTTTTTAGCCTATGAATTTGTAAATCTCTTAAATTATTCAATATTTAAGGGTTACAATCATAATTCTTATGTTAGGTATTAAGTGTTGAATATGCCTAATTTTCCTGGGTTGGAAATATTTGTTCTTGTTTGAGGATTTTCCTAAAAGTCTGACATCCATATCGTACATACGATCTCTCCCGTCTTCTCATTGGAAGAGCAAAAAATTAGGACCTGGTTGGAAATTTAAGACAGAAGCAATTTAAATGCAGGACATCTTATTGGCACCACAGAAGAGGAATAAAAACGCCTATAAGTAGTGGAATGTGTAAAGCTCTCATCAAGATGAGGATTCATGGGGTTAAGTTTGATCACCAGGACCTGGTGATTGCTACAATTCCTCCCTTTTCCTTTAATCAGAATTGGCTGCTGTATCAATTTCACACCAAGATTTTTCTGTTCAACTTCTAAAGATGTGTTCCCTTATCTCCCAGGGAACTTCATGCGACTCAACCAGCAAGGAAATTGATAAACGTTTACATTAATACATGGTCTGTAGCCTCCTCTAATTTCTTGGAGTAACCCAAATAGGTGATGGAGATGATGGGCTGACAGTCCCTCGTCTGAGTTAACAGATGGACAGCTATCCTACCTGGTGGTGAGATCCAGGAACCAGGACCTGAATAGACACGGAGAGTTCTGTGTTTCTCTACTGATCCTGAGCTGCTTAAGAACAAATGTGGAAGAGGAAATCTTTAGCCCATTTGTTTGCCATCCTCTTAGATAACGAACAATAAGGTCGCTGAACAGTTAATTATTTTTAACAAACTTTTTTTTTAGGAGATGTAGATTGTTCACAATTTAATGTGTTCTCTGTTTATGTATATTAATCACTAAATGTGTTATACTGGGTTGAATAATATAATTAATTTACCATTTGATTCAGTTAGCAGCTGAAGTAGATGTTTCTCAAAATCTTTGGATGTCAGGTTTTTTTCTTTTTGAAACTAAATCGGAGGACTTAAATAAATTCTGTAATTATTAGTAACTGATCATTCCTAGGGAAGTTCAAGGATTCATATCAGATTGATGCTTAACTGACAAACATATGCTGATTGACTAATAATACATGATGATGTAATATAGCAATAATATACTGCTTTAATGTTTTAATCTACGAACACACAGCAGTAGTCGTTAATAAACTCAAGTCTTGCCTTTGCAAATAGTCATGTCTGATAAACAGTCAACTGTAGATGTTGGAATGTTAACCCTCTGTTTTCATGAGTCAATAATTCAGCTGATTACGAATACCAGGGTGGTTTTACTGCAAGCTGTGCAGAAAAAAAGTTTCAAAAGTTGTTCCACTGCATCAACTTTACTTTCTACATTGAACACCTTTAAATTTTATGAATAGGGTTTCAGCTGCCGTCTGAATATTTGTCACCCTCACAGACAACTATCGGAGCCCAGCCGCCAATACAGCATTGAGTTTACGTAAAAACTGGAAATACACAGATATGGTACATCAACTAAATGACAGCATGCACAGGTTTCACATAAAAATTGGCAAGGCAAGTTTATTTGTATAGCACAATTCATGTTACAAGACCATTCAAAGTGCTTTACATAAAACAAAAGGATTACAGCAGGGTGCAGAAAAAGCAAAAGTACAGGAATAAAAAGCATTTTTTGAAATGAACCAAAATAAAATAAAAAATCTTAAAAGAAGCCGTGCAGATTTAAAACTTACAATAAAAATCTAATCAAAAGCAGCTGAGAACAGGTGGGTCTTTAACCTGGATTTAAATAAACTGAGTGTTTCAGCTGATCTGAGGCTTTTTGGGAGTTTGTTCCAGACATGTGAAGCATAGAAGCTGAACGCAGCTTCTCCATGTCTGGTTCTGACTCTGGGAATTGATAAAAGACCGGATCCAGATGACCTGAGGGGTCGAGTAGGTTCATACTGGGTCAGGAGATCAACGATGTATTTTGGTCCTAAACCATTCTGAGCTTTATAGACCAGCAGCAGAACTTTGAAGTCTATCCTCTGACAGACAGGCAGCCAGTGTAAAGACCTCAGAGCTGGACTGATGTGGTCCACTTTTTTGGTTTTAGTGGGAACTCGAGCAGCAGAGTTCTGGATGAGCTGCAGTTACCTAATTGATTTTTTGCGTAGACCTGTAAAGACGCTGTTACAATAATCAAGCCGACTAAAGATGAACGCATGGACTAGTTTTTCCAGGTCCTGCTGAGACATCAAATCTTTGATCCTTGAGATATTCTTAAGGTGATAGTAGGCTGATTTTGTGATTGCCTTAATGTGTTTTTCAAAGTTTAGGTCTGAGTCCATCACTATACCCAGATTTCCGACTTGGTTGGTGGTTTTTATGTGTATGGACTGAAGCCCTGTGGTGACCTTCAATATTTTCTCTTTCGCTCCAAAGATGATTACCTCAGTTTTGTTTTTGTTCAACTGCAGAAAATTGTGGCACATCCAGTCATTAATTTCCTCATTGCATTTACTAAGAGCCTATACAGGCCCTTGGTCTCCTGCTGGTGACAAAAATAGGCCATACTTTTTAAAGTTGGCTCTATCGGGATGCAGCTGATAAAAACAGGTATCAAGAATTGAGTTTAGATAAAGAATCTAATGCCAAACTTAAAAAGAATGCATTGATTGGACCCTATTCTGATTATTGCAGGGTTTGTACGCAGTCTGGAAAAGCCTGGAAAACTAGAATTTATTTTCCTCATAATGTGATTTAGAAAAGACGTGAACTGACCAACTTACTGGGAGGTGTTAACATTGATTGTGTTATCCTAGTAAAACACAGTGGTGGTGTTATTTTAAGGCTGGCCAGCCTCCAGCTTTAAGCACACTACTGTCTGTGCATCTTCTTTTTCTCACTGTTCACAGCTGGCTCTTCTGCAGTAGGCCATACATCCTTTATACCATAAGTTACACTGCCTGGCCAAACACACTCTAATATTTCATTGGACGGCCCTTAGCTATGATTACGGCACGCATTCTGTGTGGCATTGTTTCGATAAGCTTCTGCAATGTTACAAGATCTATTTCCATCCAGTCTTGCATTGATGATGGTAGAGTCTGACCGCTGTGCCAAGCCTTCTCCAGTACATCCCAAAGATTATCAATGGGGTTAAGGTCTGGACTCTGTGGTGGCCACTCCACGTGTGAAAAGGATGTCTCATGCTCCCAGAACCACTCTTTCACAAATTGAGCCAATGAATCGTGGAATTGTCATCTTGGAATATGCCTCTGCCATCAGGGAAGAAAAAAACCCATTGGTGGAATAACCAGGTCATTCAGTATATTCAGGTAGTCAGCTGACCTCATTCTTGGAGCACATACTGTTGCTGAACCTAGTCCTGACCAACTGCAGCAACCCCAGATCATGGTACTGCCCCCACAGGCTTGTACAATAGGCGCTAGGGATGATGGGTGGGTCCATTGGGTCCATTGCTCCAGAGTCCAATCTGTATGCTCCCTAGCAAATTGAAGACTTTTCTTCCGGTTCGCCTCACTGATCAATGGTTTTCTTACGGCTACACAGCTGTTCAGTCCCAATCACTTGAGTTCCCTTTGCATTGTGCGTGTGGAAATGTTCCTACTTTCACTATTAAACATAGCCCTGAGTTCTACAGTTGTTTTTCTTAGATTTGATTTCACCAAACGTTTAAGTGAGCACCGATCACAATCATTCAGGAATTTTCTGGCCACATTTCATCCTCCAAGACGAGGGGTCCCCACAATCCTTCCACTTTTTAATAATGCATTGGACTACGGTGGCCCCTAGAGACAAAACACACGCAAAACAAAAAAACACATGCAAATATCAAAAACACATTCAAAAACAGAAAACATGCAGAAACAGAAACCGTGCAAAACAAAAAGCACGCAAAAGCACAAAACATTCAAAAACACGAGCATTCAAACTCAGAATGCATGCAAACTCGGAATACAAGCAAAAACACAAAGCATTCAAACTCTTTAATAGACCACATTTAGGTAATCCACATACATTTTATCTCACAGTAAATATAAAGCAGATCAGCAGACCCCCACAGAGGCCACCCCTGCAATATACATACTGTATTTCTTCTTATATGCACATGTAACTTTAAAGTGAGGCTTGGAAGTGATGATAATTTGGAGATTCTAATGGCAAAAAAGTAATCAACTTTTACATTCAATGTTATAACAAAAATACCTTGACTGGTTTACGTTCCTTACGTTCCTGACGTTTCTTTGAAAAAAATGACTTTCTCTCACTTTCCTTCAGTTCCCTACATTTTTTTAACAAGTCTAAAACTGATTTCCCGGCTATACACAGACATACAAAAAGGGGAAAATGGTGATTTTCATTTTTGGGAAAGGACAGGTGAAATGATTAACTTTGTCAGTTATTGTTTTACCCTGAGCTGGCTGTATATTTGTGTCAGTCGAGAGGCTGGAACTGGTAGATGGAAGGCATGCTGCCTCTTCACCAAAGGCGGGCTGTCTGGAAATAGCGCTTGTGATGTCCTTTAAAAAACTTATGTTTTTGCCACAAAGACTACAAAAGGCAGGACTGTCTGCCAAAAAAGGTGTCCACAGAAAGGACAGTACATCTGTAATAATAACCCCACAACATAATTAGAAAATGAAAACTGAATTTTTTTTTACAAGTATCTCACATCTTACAGTACAACAGATAGAAAGACAGAGAGACGAGCATGTTCCCACCGCTGCGCGCCTAAGCTCAGCTCAGGGAGAGACCGGAAATTACAAGTAACTTTATCCCTGGTCAAAACCGAGTTTACTATAAACCTAAAGTCAATAGAGAAAAAAAAGCAAATCAAATAAAGAGCATATTGCAGATTATCTTTCCAATGAAAAGCTGCTCTGTCCCTTCCATCAGGTGTGTCAGCCAGACTGGTCAACTCCGAACTTTCCTGTTTATCTTGAAATTCGAGCTCAACATTGCCCCCTAGCGTTCTGGAGCACTTCCGTTGTGTTTTGTGTTTTTGCATGCATTCTGAGTTTGAATGCTTTGTGTTTTTTAATGTTCTGTGCTTTTGCATGCTTTTTGTTTCGCACGCTTTCTGTTTGTGCATGTTTTCTGTTTTTGAATGTGTTTTTGATATTTGCATGTGTTTTTTGTTTTGCGTGTGTTTTGCCACGGTATTGGACAGTTCTTAACCCAATTTTATTAGTTTCTGCAATCTCCTTAGATGTTTTCTCTGCTTGATGCATGCCAATGATTTAACCCTTCTCAAACACACTAACATCTTTTCCACGACCTCGAGATGTGTCTTTCGACATAATTGTTTATGAAATGAGAAGCAACTCATTGCACTATTGGGGTTAAATAACTTGTTGCCAGCTGAAAGATAATCATCCATGCAGTAATTATCCAATAGGACACTCGTACATATTTGCTTAGTTAAATCCAGGTGGCAATTTTTTGGGGGGGTCAGGCAGTGTATACCCAGTAGTCGAGTTGAGGGGGAGCGGAGGGGGACGCTGCTCCCCCTCGAAAGAAATCCGACATATAACGTCCCACCAGTAAAGGTCCCATCCTCCATCTCCATCCCTTTCATTTGACAGTAAATATTGTATGGAAATATAAATCATAAATAGGCTTAGCCTATATGAAATAATTTCAGAATCAGAAAATGTTAGGTCTCCGCATGTTAAAATAAACAGTCTAATAAAATCGGGGGGACATGGGCACGAAACGCTATGATGCAACATTGTTTGTGCCTGAGAGTAGGCCAGGTGAACCCAGTTTTCGTTTCATCTCGTTCCGACCTCTGGCATCTACAAAAACTGTTTACTTCATAAAATCTATACGTTCGCACTGAGTTCAAAAGTAAAAGTTCTCCTTCTGTAATAGCGCAGTTTTTTTATGATCAACGTTATAATTCGGGACTAGTTTGTTTTCATCGTAGTGAGAAAGGAGTGACACGGCTGCTACGTACCCGTTTTAGACCAAGAGATGGATTTAACATGAAATCCATGTCTTGTTCATGTTTCATGGAAGTTAAATGCATGTAACACATTTTACATAGGCCTACATGCTTTTACTCGGTTTTGTAAAAGTTTTAAAGAAGTTTTCATCATGACCTTAGCTGTCTCCATATCCGCATACGTCATCACGTCGTCTGCCACCGCATTGGTCTAAAACAGGTACGTAGCAGCCGTATCTCTCCTTTCTCACTACAGCGAAAACAAACTAGTCCCGAATTAAAACATCGATCCTAAAAAAAACAGCGCTATTACAGAAGGAGAACTTTTACTTTTGATCTAAGTGCGAATGTATTTATTTTATGAAGTAAACAGTTTGTAGATGCCAGAGGTCGGAATGAGAATCATTTCTAAAGACATTTTCGGGGTTCACCTTATGGCCTACAGAGCAGCAAAAGCTGCATTACAGAAGTGCAAACATGCCCAAACGAGAGGCTGGTCAGCGGGATGTCCGGGATTTTTTTTTTTAAGAAAAAAATTACAGGTGAGCTATTAATCTCAATAATTAACCTAGCCTGCTTTTTGTTATATAAAGACCAGGTGTATGCACAGATCCCAGGATGCTACCCTCCAGACTAACTAAGATGAACTGGCGACCCCCCACATCTCTCTTGTTAATTAGCTTGCTAAAATACATAACTTGTCATTCAGTCAAGACACGCATGCGCTTAGTGCTGAATCTGGACTAGATGTCGACTCTTTTTACACATCCAGCCATAATCGGCCTAGGGAAAATGATTACCTTGTCAGAGCTCATCTGACATTTAGCCATAATCAGGACGAATGTGAACAAGAGCAAGAAAAACTGTGGAAAAAAAACATGATTACGAAAGTGTTTGGAAACTGCTATGAGCATGTGGATTAAGTAGGGTTGTGATGAATAAAATAGAAATGACTCTTTTTGTTCGGTCTTTAATGTTAAATTAATCCAATACTTTGTTTTGTATAGGCCTAGTTTGCACAAAAAAAACTTCTTCTGCACTGCAATTATTTGCTAAGGCTTCTTTGCAAGGTGCTGGTATCGGCTTTGCTTCACAGATATATAAAAGTCTCCATTTCACCTGATCTTGTTTAATTCTAATGCAGGCTATTCAGTTGTAGTCCCCTAACATTCCGGCCAATTCGGCGACACAAAATACTCTATAAATACCACCTTTTGTAAATTAAAATCCAGATTTTTTCGATAGGCGAAAAAAATGACCATCCCCCCTGAATTTTTTTTACAACTCGACTACTGTGTATACCATACATCATCAGTCATCACAATGTCATTAATTTCATTCGAAAACGCTAGTAAAACCTCTCACTCATCAAAATATGGAGCTACAAAATAACCTTTTCTGGAGCAAAAAATACTGCTGTAAACTTGTATGCACCAAACCAAGACCCAGAAAAATTATGACTGAAAGCAAATATTGCACTATTTCATTGGGAATTGAATGTTTGAAGTTGACATAATTTATCTTCATCTAGACTCTGCTGCTTCAGTGTAGTCCTGAAATTATGTGTATATATATATTTAAATCGCGTAGTTCTGTTCAAGAGAATACCGTTATGTTACTGAAAAATAATCTAACATGCTTGTGTGTTTAGAAGATCTACAGGTCCATGAAAGAGCATGATGGAGTGCCTCCTCCCCATTTCACACCTTCAGCCAGTCACGCTCCTACTCAACAATAGCGCTGCACGAAAGATGGCTTCATTGGGATAAACAAGAATACAGTATAATCCTGCTTCTCTCTCCGCTCTGCTTGATCTCAGCAGTGTAAGCTGCACATGGGCGGGTCTGCACTTCACTAATATGATTAAGCAGCAGTGGGTGGATGCAACACAGCCACAGTCTTTGGTTGAAAGTGACTATCTATGTACTTGTGAGGCCTTCTATGCGTTTTGGTGAAAGTTGTGCTAAAAGTGCTTAAAACATTAAAAATGCTTTTTGAAAAACATCCAGAAAGGTTTGAATGATTTAAAAATAAATAAAAAAGCAGGCCATCTGCCTCTTAGTATAGTGAAGCAGAAGGGATTAAATCCAGATTATGGAAGATTGTGTGTGTGTTTGTGTGCGCCTGTATGTGTCTGTTGCTTGTCATCAGTGTGTCCTTGACTCTGTAGACAAGCAGGAGGTTAGCTAGAGAGCTACCACTGGATTTCAAAGCTACAGGAAGCGAAAGCGAAGCACAAGGAGAACCATTTACTTTTTCAGTCCACATAAACATCCCCATCCTTGGAAACTAAACACTCGAAGAACTCGTTATGGCTTTTTTAATCAAGAGCATGATTGGGAACCCACTATCAGGAATTGGTCTTGGTGGTGGAGGCGACAAAGAGGAGGAGGCCACCCCGTCAGATCCTGCAAAAGCAGCTGGGATGACACGCGAGGAGTATGAAGAGTACCAGAAACAGTTGGTTGAAGAGAAGTAAGTAGAAACATGGACCAAACTACATTTTGAGCTGTTGCCATTGGCCTGTGGAAAACAAAATGGCAGCAGAGAGGAAAAGCTGACCTTGACGTATTGTTTTGTTACATTCCCTCACTCTTTACTTTCCCCTAACTGTTAAAAGCCCATGTCTATTATTAACACAAAAAATCACTAAATGTAACAACTTTTTGTGTCTATTATATTTATGAACAATGAAAAATGTGTGTTCCTAAAAGAGACATCTGTTTCTGAAGGACATAAAATAGGGAAGAACAAAGTTCATGTTTATATATATTACACATTCATCCATGGGGCTAAATGTAGCCTTTTAGTTCATAAAAGATGAAAGATGAAATTATGCGTTTCATAAAAATAAAAAAATCCGAGACATTTAAAATCAAATGAAGAAAATAAAAAAGAAGATATGACTTTTTTTTTTTTACTACGTTATAGCATATTTTGGCAGAAAGAATGTTATATGCGGCTTGGACATGAGATGTTCTCTTGTTTGTGAACCATTCCTGTTGTGATGTTTTGTCTAAATTCTAGATACGCTTGATTCAGTCCGGGTGAGTAATCTCTTTAATTGGCTGAGGGAAAGTGCACTAGGAGCTTTGATGAAAATATAGGAATGTATTCAGAGTGTCAGATACTTTAATCAGACATTAGTTTTACAGCAGGAAGTTGAACAATTTGGAAAAAAAATCAGATTTATAAAAAGACTCAGCCACTCTTATAGAAAGACACTACATGTTTGATTTTGTTCTGCATATGTGCAAACTTTGTACTTCATGCTCATAACTCAGGTGAAACTAAACATCCATAAAAGCACTTTTCCAAAAATATTTTTTCCTTTATGGGCAACCAAGTATTACCATAAAGAGTAATTGGCAAATGTTGTTTCAAAATTGCATGAAAAAGAAAACATTTTGTTGTTTACCTTTGAATCTAAAAGGTTTTCCATGGTAAACCACAAAGTTACAAACTCAAAGGAATGCTAGTGCAAATACCTGATATATTAAATAATCCAGAATATGTTTTACTATGTACTAGCAAGATTCTTGATTTTTTTTGTGGTCTGTCCAGGATGGAGAGGGATGCAGATTTCTTACACAAAAAGGCAGAGCGAGCAACCCTCAGAGTGTGTCTCCGAGACAAATACAGACTGCCAAAGGTAAGCACCTATGTTTCAATAATATTTTCCATACTGAAATTCACCTTTGTTAATATTTTCAATATTGCAAGTGTATCTGCTAAACAGGTATGTTCTCAAAGATGTAATAACCGGTGCTACCACTGTAAATGGCATGTTAAAAGTACTACATGACATACATTATAAAACAGTCTTACAAAGGGCCGTTCTTAATTTATTGTTTAATTTCATAAAAGAAAAGATAAAAAAAGGAAGAAGTTAGCTTTTATCCATTGGAATAGCATTATTGATTGAAGGATTCCATATGTTCCCTTTTAATTTAAAGGTCAAACTTTCCAAGATTCTTGTTGAAAATATTACCAGAACAGCTCCAAACATTCTGATTTTCAAATGGGTGAAGCTTAAGGTTTCTTAACAACACTGAGTTCAATATCCAATATGGCTGCCATACATTGACAGTTATAGCTTCAGTAACAAAGTGTTTGTTTGGTGTTTTCATGACTTTCATTAATGATAATACTATCTTACACATGCAACTTAATTTTATGAGCATGTTGCTACATTGTTTAAAACTATAAATACTAAAGAATAAATTGATATTAGCTTGTATTGCTAACAGTAGCAAGCCTGGTCACTTAGCATTTCAAATGAGCAATCCCATTATATTTGAAACTGGTAACTAAAACAAGGATAAGCTGGGTTTTATGTCAAATTTTGAAGGTCAACCGAACAAAACATACATTGCCACTACACTTTTCTTGTGAAAGGTTTTCAGTACAGGTAAGAACAGATCGGTCTGCCTCAACAACTGATCTTTTTGGTTGTTTGTACTTAGAAGCTCTCCATCTTAGTTTGTCTATTTTAACTTAGCCAATAATTATGCAAAAAGGTAACCTGAGTATTACCAAACAGTGAAAACAGTGGTGGTACACAACCATATCCTGACCAAACCCAAAGGGAATATTAACACACAAACTTTCTTTGGCACCAATTTAAACATAGTTGTACACAGGTGTAACACTAACCTTGAAAAAATACTTAATGCACAATAATGCATACACACTATATTTTGTCAACAACTTGAGGAATGAGCGTTATTGGGCATGGACTGGTTTGAGATTGTTAGAGTATGGTATGCTTCAGTAAAATCTCATATTTGTAACGTCATTGTTATTCCAGAAACTAAAAAAAAACAACTATAAATCTAATTGCTTTTATCTAAATCACAGAGCACAATTTATTAAAGCAGGTATAACAAGGTAATATCAGCTGGTTACTTTGTCAGGCCATCTGCTCAAGTAGTATGCCTGCAGTTAGATTTTAAAAGACATACCAATGGTGTCCTGAGAAAGTTCATTCTTCTGCTGCCTGCCAACCAAATTAAATGGAAAGATTAGATTCTGGGGCAGGATAAATTGCAGTGCATTCCTGCATAAACTACATAGGGTAGTTTTCCTATTTACAGCTGCAGGCAGGGGGCACTACAAAACATATTGAGGCCCCAATGCTCTATTGACTGCAATAGGCATACCATATAAAGAAGATGATTGCCTATTTTTGTCAGGGTAGTTTTGCAAGGTTGCGCCCTCCTTTCTCATGCTACCCTGGGCACACTGCTCCTATGGATTAAATTCCAGTTCATATCCCCTCAGAGCTTTCCCCCTGGAGTTTCATCCAGCCTTATTATAATAAGAATCGTTGTTCCTCCTTTAATTTATTTCTCATGGCTGTCAACATTCTTCATTGGAAATATTTTTATGTAATAACTGGGGTATTTTACTTTCTTGCAAGTGAGGGAAGTCTTTTTTTGTCTGCCAGTTGAGAACAACTCCAACCTCACCGCCACCTCTTGTTGCATCTCATTTAGAGAATCTTAAACTGTAGGAACACTATGACAAAAATGTAATTAGGTCTGAAGCTATGATTGATTAAAAGTGATGAAATCCCCCCCCCCCCCGCTCTGTCTTGTCCATCTCCAATGGACAAGACAGAGGGGTCAAATGAAAAGGAAAAAAGCGAGGAAGGGAAGCCACAACACCAGAAAATTGAGTCAGAACGTGACAAATACTGTAAAAGTCATTAAAACTACTCCTAAATAATGTGAACACTGTAATTCCAGATGGAAGACAGGACGGTGTATCTGAAAGCCTTTTTAAATAAATGGAAATAAAACAAATTCTAACAATTCAGCTTGGTCTTTGGCCCGGTTTCAGCTGAGGTCACCTCTGGTTGCTGTAGTCTGTTCAACAGGAGATTACTAAGAAAGACTTGTGGCACCTTTAGTCTTAGAAAGCCAAATGCCACGGAGCAGGTGTTCCAAGCCTATTAGGGCGAACGCTGGGTAGAGAGATCTGGCTTCAATAAACTGCAACATTTACTTTAGTGGATTTAAAATGGGCAATTGGTGGATTTCAGAGGAACCTTGACTGAGAAATAAACCGTAATGGAGGGAGCGAAAAAGGTATTTAGAAATTTTACTTAAACTGTTAAAACAAGGAGTTTTGTTGACTTAAATCAAACCTTGTGATGACAGTGCATCTGTATGTTGTAGCTGCTCTAATACCTTTCAGCTAATTGCACAAGATTCCTTTTTCAACTACTTGGTAGATTTCTTTATGATTGATTCATTTTTAAAGGCATTCTGCAAAACAATGAGTTTAAAGAAAACAAGTAATAACATACATGAACAATAACATGCAATTCCTTCCGTGAATTATGTTTACATCACATGTAAGTCCATAAAAGTAGCAAATCTGAACTTTAGCTGTTTTTTTTTTTTTGTTTTTTTTTTGTTTGCTTTTTAAAAAATAAAAAAAGGAACTCAAGTATGCTCTTTTTGATAATAAGATCTGTGTAATTGGATGTATTTTCGGAAAATAATTTCGATGTAATAGAGCAATTGCATTTTCTCGAGAAAAACGGGAAGTTGGAAGCAGATAGTCGCAAAACATTACAGAGGTTATCTTTAGACCGTCCCTGGGAAGAAAGGCTAAATCAGGTCTGAGTTAATCCCACAGATTGAGCTTTAAAGTAGTCACAGGGCAGAGCCTTTTCACATTTAGTTGTTTATGAGGCTTATGAAATAATAATAAAGAGGAGCAAACTTAAATTCACAAACATATGGAAAGCACAAAATGTCTTTAAATGCTCTCATTAAATTGTTTTGTTTTGAGCCGTTTTATACATTTTATCTCCTGTTTAACTCAGTAAAAGTAAAGCAGAGTGTCTTTATCCAAAAAGCCAAACACAAATTTTTGTTTTTCCTTGTTTTCCAATCAGTTAGTTAAGTTAGTTAGCAATTAATAAGTGAAACGCAAGGTGCTTACAGGAATGAAAGATAAAGAAAAAAACATGCAAACAATATCCATAACTATTATAATCATTATTAAACAAATAGAAAAATGTGTTAAATTGAAGGTTTGAGGGGAAAAAAACCTAGAGTTTTATTTGTTATAAAGAAACAAAACAGTCAAATATAAACAATAAAAATATTAATATTATAAAACACTAAATGATGTCATTTTTTCTTAACACAAATTTAACAAATAAAGCAAGACTTTATGATAAAACCTAAATAGAAATGCAAACTAGATTAACGATGGGTTAAAAAAAATTAGAATTATGTAATAAAATCAAATAAAAATAACATTAAATTGAAATTTGATAAAGGGATGACTTTAAAAAACAAATATGGAAAAAGGTAAGAGAGAAGTACTGAATGGAGTTCAACTAAAAGCCAAGCTAAAAGGAAAAAAAGATAAATTTGCTTGAATGTTTTTCATCTTTTTTCCGATCTTTATTTATTTTTAGCCTTTAAAGCTTTCTGAGAGTAAAACGCACAAGTTTGCTTAATGAATACTGATTTTTGAAACCAAGCAATCAGGTCCCGTGTCTTGATTCAAACAGCCTTTTAATTAGTCTTTCCACTGAGCTGTTCACCACAAATGTTCTTGACAAATGTTGATACAACATGTACATTTTCTTTCTTTTCAAAATATCTCCAGAAAATTGTAAATCATCCTTAAACACAAATCATCTTGCAGAGGGACAAGTTGACATTTTTATCAGGTTTATTCATCATATATCCATATGTGTGAATCTTAGCTGATTGCTTCCTGACTCCCTTCTCCTACCTAATGTTGACATCTGCAGAGCGAGCAGGACGAGAACATGATTGAAATGGCAGGGGACGACGTGGACGTGCCCGAGGAGCTGCTCAAGATGGTGGATGAGGATGCTACGGAGGAGGAGGGCAAGGACTCCCTAATGGGCCAGATTCAAAACTTGCAGAACATGGACATGGACCAGCTGAAGGAAAAAGCCTCTGCCACGGTAACCGAGCTGAAGAGCAAAGCAGAGGAGAAGTGCTCTGTCATGTGAACAGCCATGGATGGTGAATGTGTATCAACAAATTGAAAAAAAAAACAAACAGGGAAGAGACAGGGTGATTACTAAGATAATAATTTAACAACTTGCTTGAAATAAACCAAGTTAAGGTTCTGGGGTTCTATACTTTTTTGAAAATAAGCCCTTTCTCATGTTATATTATGTCACATTATATAATTCAAGTCAGAACAAGTAATTATATTACAACTGCCAGAAAAATCCGCTGTAAAGCTTTCCTTTTAAAGTTTTTTTTACCTACAAATTTAAAGTACATTATATTATATCAAAGGCCCCCCATCCTTCTACTCTTATTGTTCAGTGTTGTAATAAAATGAGACAGGTTAGTCTCTAAATGTGTGTTTTTTTTTCAGTCAAAAAAATCAAAGTAATCCAAGATGTGCTGATAGAAAACCAATCCTTCCTGAGTGATGCAACTCTCCTCTTGGTTTTATTGTTTTGCTTTTCTTTTTTTGTCTCAGCTGTATAAATGTTTAATATATTTAGCTACCATCTTTGGTGTTGCATTAAAGCAGGTGATTTTCAGGTGTTATAATAATCTCAGCTGGAATACAATTTTGCAGAAACATTTGCAGATTTGCACAAACATATGGTATACCTACATAAATAATAAAGGCAACAGATGTGTGTGTTGTTGAAATGCTTGAATGTATGTCATCGTGAGAAGATACATTTGTTGTTCAAATAAAAATGTATATCAAACACAAGCAATGAGTCAGTTTTGAATTTAGAAAATATATGCTCCATTCGCTTTTATTTTTTGAATTAATAATTAGCCTAGTATGAATATGGGATTGTAAGAGAAAATTGAATGCCCAGGGAAAAACTGCAAATTCATGGGAGAGAAGTAAGCTTAAGAAAACAGTGCTAACCACTTTGCCCAGCATCAAACATCATCATCTAAGAGACAGAATTTCTTCATATGTCATTTAGATAATTGTTCTTACCAATAAATCTCAATATTTCCCATTAATTGTGTTAAAACCATGTGTTTGAGGATGCTTATATTCATTCATACAGTTTTATTTTGTTTAAAATTTTAGAATTTAAGTCCTTGACGGTTTTTCTTGATGATTATCTATCTAATGTAGTCATATAGCTAGAAAACGTGCAACACTGGGTAGCTACAATTAATCTTATTTACACAAATCAGGGATAACAGAGTGAAAAATAAATAGGTCTTAATTTAATTGGGCATTATCCAAACATTTGGTAAAGATTAGGCTGCAGAGATTCAGGGCGGGGCTGGGGGTGGTTGATGGGAGGCTGCCGCGTTCTGAGTTTTACAAGAAGCCAAGTTTGAATGGCTGTGGATTTGTAAACTCTGGAGATTACATCTAATAGGATCAGCACCACCAAGGTTATCAGCCTGTGGCATCTTTCCCGGCCTTTGAGCACCATCTTTTTCTTAGTGGCATTTTTTTCCCCCTGCAAAATATAACGATGCAATTTTAAGTTTCCTGCACAATTACAAAGGATAAAAAGTTTCAAACTGTGAGGCAGTAGAATAATTTACTTCATTCTTAAAATATTGCTCTGCATTCAAATTAGGATAGACTAACAAAGAGAGGAAAGTATGAAAGTCCAAATTAATATTTAAAGATCTGTTAAATGTTGCAAACAATCCGATAAAATAGGAAAATAAGAGGCGAAAAAAAAGTTGATATAGAATGACATAAATTATGTGGGTTACAGTGATTATCGAAACATTCATAAAACGTTAATAATAAATAAACCAAAAAACTTGTCATTCACTAAGTAGGTCCTCATTTTACAGAACTAACTTTAGGGAGCAGACCTTGGAAGTTTGCAAAACAGTTGGCTGGCATCTTTTGTTGTATCTTCCCAAAATTCTCTCTGACTTCACAGAGTGCCCGCAGACTCTGGAAAGATTCATTGTACCTGTGTCTTTGTGTAAAACAGGCTAAATGTTTTTCATCTTATATATAAAATTATAAAAGCTGAGATCTTTAGAGCAACTCCAAATAGTTTAGACCCTTCGCAGTTCATTAATATAGCCGGTAGGGGTGTTGAGGGTGCGGTAAATACCCTACTTCATCTGGTTTTGGGTCACTTTGATGGGGCAAAATATTTAATTTTCCTGTTTTCTATTCACTTTTACAGTTTTTACTTGTATACCACCCCATATTTTAGCTAATAATCCCATACCAGGGATGAGTTTGTGGGCTAGCTGATGTAACAAACATCCCAGAGGTTATGGTGTCTTAACGGATATGGTTTTATCTTCCAACAGGTTCCTTAATGCTGTGTCCTTTCACCGCTTTTATTCATTTTATTATCTGATGAGTCTCGGCGAGTGTATCTCTGCCTGATACTGATGAGTTCTCCTTTCTGGAGATTAACAAATCAAGAAAAATGTAAGGACCGTGGGAAGAAGCCTCTGCCATGCTCTCGTGTTTTTATCCATGGGCAGGCTGTGATTGTGAGTCTACAACATTCCAAGTACTTCAGTACAATTATAAGCAAGTGCTTTATCTTTGAGGCCAATACTGATACAGTCTGTGCTTAGGCTCACCAGCATGTGTGTTTTTATCAGAAACTGGGATGTTTTTTAATGCAGTCTTTTCATGAAAATGTTTGCGCCTGTTTTATTGAGTCGGTTTTGACTTTTCGTTCTTTGTGTTGGTTTGAGTCCTTCACCCAGAAAACAGGCTAATCAACATTATAACCATGTGCAGCAAAATATCTGGGGTCAGTCTTGAAGTCCTCTCCCATCGCTACAGAACAGTCGCCAGGGAGGCCAAAGTTATCTTTTCCGATCCAAACCACCCTTTTATCATAGTTACAGGTTGGTGCCATCTGCTCATGAATATTTGTTAGTAAAGCACAAAACAAGAAAATTACAAATGTTCATTTGCCCATGTTAGTGTCAGCCTCATTAATAATTTGACCTGGTAAGCCCAACAGAAACTGTCATAGGGTGGGTTTCTGTTCTGGTTGTATAATGAATGTAGTTCCTGTTGTTGTTTTTTTGTTTTGTTTTTTCTGTCAATTGAATTTGTATTTCAAATTTTTTTGCATTTGTTCCCTTCAGGCTGGAAAACAAACAGGTTTATCTTAACTTGAACAAAAAAAAAGATTTCACTTAGCGAATTCTTTTTAGCATTCTTGATTTTGTAGCCTAGCTTTGATTTTTTAGTTTAAATTGTCAATTAAAAAGGTGAACTTGTGTTATTAAATGGATTTACAGTTTTATATGTGGGTTACGAGCTGCAATGTATAAAATTCTAACGAAATGAGAGCTTTTTTTGCTTCATGAATAGACTTCTGCATGCACCTATCTAATACTAAGTTGGGACATTAGCATCCAGCTTTTCTTCCTCTGTTGGCCCAACACAGGTCAACGTCTTTAATTAAGAAAACCTAAATAGTTTTAGGGGTTTTAACTCTTTTAGAGTGAAATAACTAATCCCCTTAAGAAGGATTACCACACTGCTGTCAATCTTTGTTTGTTAAGTGGCTATAGGCTTAAATTGTTATTGTTTGTGCATTAGTCACCCTATTGAACTTAATATGTAAAGGACATGATTTAAAAAAATCTTATGCTGGATAAACACTTAATTTTCCTCATTTCAGCTACTCCATAAATGTATGGCAGTTCGAGATCTGAATGTGTGCAAACTAGGCTACAGTTATTTTTCTGATCAGCCAAACAAGCAGTTCATTGAGGAAACTCATTTTAGGTGACAATATCTTGAAGATGTGATTAAATATTAAGCTGTCATCTTGAAATCCTTGCTTTCACCACAGATCTTGTAATTATGATTTTGTTGTACCTTAATCTGTTGGCTTAATCTTCCCCCTTTTTCCCCTCCACACGCTGACATGAACATGACATCTGGAGAAGTGGAAAGATGGTTTTAAGATTTATGTAAGTAGGTTTATAGGCATGCTGATGCACTTGGGATGGGATGGGGTGGAGTTCTGCTGGAAGGGGGGGTGGGGGGGTGGGGGGGTCTGGTAGTTGCAGTTACCCCCTAAATCTAGCAGGACGTCCCTCTGTGACGTGACGTGGGAGGGGTGTCCCGCACAAGCACCACTTTAAAAACCATCAGCAAAGATGCTCCATAACAACAGAGAAAGGCAGCTTTTCCAAATGACAAAATAGGACCAGAGAAAGGAGGCATCGTTAAGGGCAAACGTAGGTGTGTGAATTCTGGTTGTATCTTCTGGACTTTAACCGACTGATGTGGCTGCTCGGATCTACATCCCAAATGATGATGATGATGGATGAGCGCATCGCTCCCCCCGCCGCACTGTCCGTGCAGAGCCCGGGAACCAACCCGTCCACCGTCCACAGCATCGAGGCCATCCTGGGCTTCAAAGAGGACACCATCTTCCATCAGTCAGCCGCTTTCACCGGGACACAAAAAGTCCAGGAGCGCAGCGGGAATGTTATTGTGACCCAAAGGAAGAAAAGTCATTACACTGACAGCTGTGACAGTGAGTAGATTTAACTCTTGTAACTTTTTGTTTTACTTCTGACAATTAAGAATCAAGACTATTTTGGCATATTACTTTTTATAGGCTAATGTCTCAAATCTTTGGACAGCCACAACTTTTGTTTCCTCGGTGAAGTCACCAGTAGGTTCTAATATTGTAGCAGGTGTTGCTTTCTAAAAGGTTTAACTCCTGTTTTCTTTGAGTCCCTGAACGCCTCCTTCTCCTTCCCAGCAGGCGTCTGCACCGGGGAAGCCTCCGCAGGCCCAGACTCGCCGGACAGAGACGGCAAGCTGTCCGACGACGAGAACCAGAAGAAAAAGCACCGCCGGAACCGAACCACCTTCACTACCTTCCAGCTCCACGAACTGGAGCGGGCCTTCGAGAAGTCCCACTACCCGGACGTGTACAGCAGAGAGGAGCTGGCCCTTAAGGTCAACCTACCGGAGGTCCGAGTGCAGGTATAGGACATGGCCTCCAAAATAATGCCACTCGTTGTTTTCTGTTATAAACAGGAGGATAGCCTACACAAAGTCGCTTGAATATTGTATAATGTTTTTTTTCCCTTTATAAAATAGGTATACACAAGAACAATCGGCCAAGTTACTTAAAATTTAACTCAAATGCTTTAGACTTTAACATTTAATTTTTTACCGCCTTAAATTAGACTTGAATAGACATTTGAGAAAGCACATTTTAAAATGTATTTAATAAAACCAATAAATTATTAAATCCTAAATGGCTTTACAAATAAAATGTATCTAAAAAAATAGCATGAATAAAGCACTCCAATAAAAGTCACGATGTCCTAAGCATTATATAGCAAATGGATTTTAAGTTGAAATGTCAAATGATTGACATTCTGAGCCGCTCTAAGAAAAAAGCTGGACTCTGTGGGGTCCAGGATACTCGTTTACCTCTAAAATACATAAATTATTGATTTGAAGTAACATATTATTCTGATACAGTGTGTTTAGGTTTTAACATAGTTCTAAACTCAGAGTAACGAAAAATATACAAACAAATATGTAAATAAATAAAAACAACTTTTTTTCCCTGTTCATAATGCAGTGTGCAAAGTTTTGTTTTAGAGAAGCTGTTATTGTAGAACAACAACAGCCCGGAAAACGGCTCTAGTAATAATAATTAAATTAATTATTATTATTATTAATTAAAAATTAGATTTTCTGCTTTTACTGAAAATGTCAAGAATTTTTTATTAAGTTAAAAAGAATAGGAAAGAAAAATTCCTTCAGTCGAACCCAGTAATGTAATATGTAGATAATATTGTAACACTATGTCTAAACTAATCCATTTCATCATTTTGTATATGTTAATATCTTATAAATTAATTGTAATAGAAATGTTTACGTTGTGCAAACCTGTAGAAACCGGCAGGCTGGAAGACATGTTCTACAGATTGTTACACTGTTTTCACCATCATCATCTCTTTTTAGGTGTGGTTCCAAAACCGGCGAGCCAAGTGGCGTCGTCAGGAGAAGCTGGAGGTGAGTGCCATCAAGCTGCAGGACACCCCTTCCCCCTCTCTTCTGTCTTTTGGCCGATCCACCACCAGCTCACTGGGCTCCGGGCTGCCGCTGGAGCCCTGGCTCTCCACCCCTATCACATCTTCAGCCTCCCTGCAGTCGCTGCCCGGCTTTATCAGCTGTTCACAGAGCCTCCCGGGCGCTTACGATCCCTCTCCTCCGCCATCCATGCCTCCCTCCTTGCCTGCGTCTATATTCAACTCCACAGCCCTGGGACATAGTGCTCACCTGCCCCACATCAGTTCTATGTGCCCCCTGCCCCCCACATACCAGTGCTCAGCCAACCCAAGGAACTCAAGTATAGCCTCGCTGAGGATGAAAGCCAAGGAGCACATTCAGTCTATTGGGAAAACATGGTGATGCTAATTGAAGTGTTAAAATGGCTGTGAACATCCAGAAGACTGATTTAAAAGACTTTATCCTTCTGCTGATCAGATTGTAAAATTCTTTACACTTGGACTGTCCAGGAAAAACCTTCAGACCCCTCATTACTCATGAATTCCCAAAATAAAATTATGAAGTACTTTAAAGTATAAAAAAAAGTTGTTTGAATGTGTTTTTCTTGTCCTTTATCGTGTTAGTAAACTGATTCAGCTATGAAGTGCTGTTTTGTTTTAACCTTGTCTCATTTTGGCAAAGAGTTTTGTTATCAGTATAACAAACGTGTCTGATGGTGCCCATTAGTATCTTTTTGATGGCAACACAACCACACCTATTTTACTGATCATTCACAGTCTTTTTGACCGGCAGTGTAACACATGTAATTAAATAATTTTTGGTCTGTACAATAAACTCTCACAAAATATATATATTAAAAAATCTGTTTACAAGTGCAATACATTTTTTTACCAATTTAGAAGCTTTTACACAACTAAATCTTGGGATTTCTAAAAATGAAAAAGATAAAGATGTGTTTTATACCAGGACGTTTTGCAGAGTAAAAGACAAAAATGAAGAAAATAGATCCTTCCATCCATCCATTATCTGTACCCGTACCATCCTATGCAGAGTTGCGGGGAAGAAAAATAGATATTGACTAAATTGTCAAACATTACAAACAGCACAGATCGGCAAAATTGAAACATTGATTGTAGTGCCCACTAGCGGTGAATATATGTTGGGAGTATCTATCTATCTATCTATCTATCTATCTATCTATCTATCTATCTATCTATCTATCTATCTATCTATCTATCTATCTATCTATCTATCTATCTATCTATCTGTCTATCTGTCTGTCTGTCTGTCTGTCTGTCTGTCTGTCTGTCTGTCTGTGTATTTTTAAATTAAACTAATATTGATGCACATGTAGGTGTCTGAGTTATGTCAAAGTGGCTTAAACCTCCTAACTTCCTCTGTCTGTTTCAAAAGAATACGTTCATCGGCCATTTTATTTCCTCCCCATTAACTCCTTTAAACTGTATCCGACCCTCTCCTGGAATTAGACCGCTAATAGGGGTGAAAGTGGTTCGCTCTTCAATTGTTTAACATCATCCATGACGAACGACTAAAGAGAAGGAGAAAGCACAAAAAAAGTTTTGTGGCTTTGTTTTGAACAATTTGTTTTTCTAATCTGTTGCAATTAGCGTTTCCTGTTGTCTGCTTCAATCCCCTGGGAGCCAAAAATAATACTGATTGCCATCTACTCATCTTTTCCCAGATAGAAAGAAACATTGTAGTGCCTATTTGTTTGTTTATTTAGTGCTTTTTCTCTCATGCAAAAAGTCATCACCTAACCATACAATACTCCAATTGCTCTTTTTACTTATAAATATGGTTATGTCTGCGTTTTGTGCGACACTTTACTAAAAAGTTTCTCAGACATGAGAGATGTTCTTAAAATTGAACTTGCGCACCACCTAGTGGTAAAGGGGTTACTGCGCAGGTGGCAGGAGCATGGTGTGCAAGTTTTGTAAACTTGCGAAACATTAAGAGTTTTTTATCCGTTGTTTATGGTTGAAATACGTTGCTGTATTGTGATGCTGAAAGAAATCCTTCCCATCACAACAGACATTTTGGATCTATATATGCAGTGACTTCTTTTTCATAAGACAAGTGGAGGAAAGAAAAACATTAGTTATTGTGGCGATTTGCAGTACGTAAAGCATGATCTAACATCCACAGTGCAGTTATCATAATATGTAATTTATTTCAGATTCCGTGTTTCTACAATACAACCTTGTCAGTCAGCAGTGGAAACACTTTATTTTGTGCTGTTGTGAAAATGTTAAATCACCAAAAACAGAACAAGGTTTTCGCATCTCTATTGTTTTTCTACAGCACAAAGTTTATACATCTTACAGAGCAGGTAAAGTAGACATCAGGGGCTGCTTTTGCAACCAAGTTTGTCTTGCCTTCAGGAGGATTCATTCTCTTGCTGTTTCAAATTCAGAAGAAGTAGGTCTAACATCTACAAAACAATGATTAAACAGAGATATGTAAGAATATTAAAGGTCAGAGATGACTAACTGTGTTTGAATCTACAGGCTGACCTCTTGCAGATGTTTCCCTCTGTTGTATTCTCTCCTGTTGTTGTTGTGGAGCAGCTTTCGCAGCACTGTTTGTTTTTGGTTCTCTGGTGACATACCCTCCACAGTTTGATCCTGATCAAAGATCTTGTCCGACTGAGAAAGCATGAAGTTGTCATGGTTTACCTGCTGCTGTTCAGGCAGGCTGGTAATGCTCTTCTTTCCCATTAAATGACCTGCAGGTGAAACAAAAAAAAAGTGTCATTTATTCAGTCAGTCAGTTCAGCCAATTGCAAAACTTGAATTTAGCAAAATAATATAATGCAACACAAGATCTGTTGCATTAAAAAATATTTTCTTATCAATACGAAAATTTAATTACCACACTATTATTTTTTCTTTTACTTATTATATAACAGAGACAGTGTTACATTTTAATCTATAAGAATAATAAATAGGGAAAATATTGAAATCATAGCAAAACATTGGAGAATTTTAGAGTTAAGATCACCAGATACAACAGATTTTGACGAAATAAACATTTTTGATCAAATAGAAAGTTTTTTCTTACCTACAGCCCAGTGATTGCCCCTTGGATACATTTTCCCAACAACTAATGCAGGTCTTTCAGAGCAGCGCAGGAGACAAGGCGCTGCGGCCAGGATCATAAAAATCGGCCAGAGCGCTCTGCAAGACCATGAATAACAAAGACGCACCGCACACATGATAGGAGAAAGGGTCAGCTCAAAACGTAGCGATATATATCAATCCTTACGTTGCATTGACTCAGCTTGGTCTAACTTTAAATAATTTATACCATAATCGATTTTTTTTCTGCTGGTTGGACCGATGTAAAGGGGTGGACGTCCAGCTATACCGACTTGCAGAAGTTCCTCTCCCGATGCCTTTGATGGGAATGACTAATGATGAAAGTTAAATGCCCCTCCCGAAACAGCTGTGCGTCAGCGGGTCTTTTGCAGAAGTGCCACGAAGAAAAAGTGATGCAGTTAGGTGATCTTTTATAGTCACCAATTACAGATCACAGATTTTTGCCTACATATTTGATTTCAAATCAGATATGAACGTCATCGCGGCATGGATCCAGTAGGATTCTGGTGTCTAGATATAGACTGCAACGTACTTCATAACTATCTTTTTTTGTATATATATTTTTTTATTTTTTGAGGGGAGGTTGCTGTTCAAGTCGCTGGAGTTCTATATTAACATTTCCTCAATATACTTTATAGCCTTTTGAATCTATTCATAGAGAGTTATAATGAAAAAACTCCTACCTGCTACAGTTTAAAATTCTTAAAACTGGTCTATAGCCACAAAGTAGCATAAAATGTACTGAAGTGTAAGGCATTACCATATTTTCTCACACCTTTTAAGAAAAACAACAATGTTTCCTGGGTTTGAATCGCGACCTGGGGTATTTCTGCATGAAGTTTCCATTATCTCCCTGTGCATCCTCGGGTTCCCTCTGGGTACTCCAGCTTCCTTCCACAATCTAAAAACATGACTATTGCCCTGTGAAGGACTGGCGACTTGTCCAGGGTGTACACCGCCTCTTGCCTAATGACTGCTGGAGATAGGCACCAACTCTGCGTGGAAGAGCGAGTATAGACATAGATTCATGGCTGTTTAAGTTGTTTCAGAAGGTAGAAAAGATTATGAGTCTGAATGAAGAATACATTTTATTTGACAAGAAGTAATCTGCCTAAGACAAAAACGTATTCTATGAAAGACTTTGAAATAGTGATTCTTCTCTTTCAATTTCTTGAGATCACATTTTTTCCAGGGATTTTATGATCTCAGTTAAGCCAGTTGCACTTTAATAGTTACTTTCAACTGAAAACTCATTACTTTATGACTCTAGGTAATTGGAGTTTGTTAGCTAGATCCATCACATCATGTCCAGTTTCATACAGGACAGAATAATGAAAACCAAAATAATCAAATTTAAAGCATATCAATAATTAGTTGAGGTTAGTATTGTTCAGTTAAATGCTGGCACTTATTTGATTTTAAAAATGGTCACAATTACTGTGATAACCTGAAATGTTCAAACAGACATTCATTTCATTTTAAAATGTCAGAGATTACATTCCTAGAGATTCTGATACTAAAATTAGAACCAAAACTTCTAATAGAAGGTTCTATACCTCTTAATCACGTTTATAAATAAATAAAGTTTGATTTTGATCTGATTTAACTTCTTAATTTGCTATCTTTAACTAAATACATAGGTAATTATTTTAATACAAGGCTCCTTGACTGTGTAATTTATAATGCACACTGGTTAAAACATAAGAAACTTTAAGAAAATATAATAAATCCACTCTCTAATTCAAAAGTCTTAAACTGTGTTTTTAAATATTCTTTACTCAGCATAGAATGATCAACTTGAGACATGACCATTTAATGTATATGTGATTTTTAGCTAGAGGTGATCAGATGCAGTTTCACAAATAATCTGTGAAATATTCCTTTACTTGGTGTCGAATCTGGATCAAACAGCATCATTACCCAGCAAGAGGTGTATGGGCTAAAAGATCTAGCAGTTTGTTCATTCTGCGTAACAATGGGGGCTTACAACTCAGCAATGACTTAACATCCAATTATAGCAATAGAAAACTTTTCATTGGTGCAAATGAAAGAAACTTCATTTCTCTTCAAGTGCTCATGTTGCACTGAAAGGATGCTACCTTAGGCAGGAAGCCATATTACCTAAGTCAAAAACAATTGTTCTTCATCTGCCCTTTTTCAATGCCCACTAAATCCTCATTCGGATTGTTGGAAGAGCATGGGCTAGAATTTATCTCAAGTGATCAATGAATAAGTCTTGATGTATACTCTTGACCATGCAAATAATTAAGCAGTATAGAAAATGGATCAGGATCATAAAATTAAATTTCAAAGAAATGTCACACAACACACTTTGAAACATTCTTTAAGAAAACAGAGTTTTGTCCTCATCTATTATTGTGAAACAAATTCCACTTGAAAGAAAAGGGGGGTAAAAAAAATCCAACTGCTAATATTTTAGAATGTCCAGAGAGCTCAAATGCCAGAAACTTTTTATTTGGTGAATGTGAAGTCTGGTAAACTAAATCACAGCAAAATAAATAAATTTTTTAAACTCATAATAATCCAATGGTCAAACACCCCACTGATCCCTGAAAATAAGTCACTGGTGTATATGGATAAGAGACGCGTGAAGCAAATTTCTGTGCGTACACAGTCTCAATGTGGTGACACAAGACAACCTAAAAGCTTTAAGACTACCTGTCAGTGAACCACATTTAGTTTACTTTGTGACCAACAAGTAAGATTCAAATGATGAAAGTTCCATTCAAGCTTGGAGAAACCTGCAGGTAGGAAGGCAATGAAATAGAACACGTGCTTTTTGTTTTGTTTGGTTTTTTGTGATAAGATATTTTTGTCCAAAAGGCTGTGATGTTTCATAAACCGTGCTTTAGCTTGGCCTTTCCTGCTTTGTATTCTTTCCCATTCACATCTGGTATTTATTCTGGTGAGTGAAGTGCAGCAGGTTTCCAAACCTCACCTTCTTTTCAGAACTGTGAGCAAAAGTAGGAACCCCCTCCCCCCCCCCACCAAACACAAAGGCAATAACAATGATGAACCATGCTGCTCAGAACACCTGCTCGGTTACAGAAATTAAACAATGCACCACATGCACACTTGCAAAGCATGAGCC
Organism: Valencia hispanica; assembly: GCA_963556495.2. NCBI lineage: Eukaryota > Metazoa > Chordata > Actinopteri > Cyprinodontiformes > Valenciidae > Valencia > Valencia hispanica. Next base: position 25,856,752 of record OY747717.1, on the reverse strand, counting down.
ATATCTTTTATGAGTATGTCTTTAGAAAGCTCAGCAACGTGATTTTATCTCAAATGCAGCGAGACACCCACATATGAAGGCTAAGTCGAATTCTCATACTTGACTGATCCCGCTTATGACAGTAATGACTTACAGACAAAGAGAACACACGAGGACAGATAAGGAGTCCGCACAGGTAAGTAACATTTTGTGTTGAAAGGTTGAGGGTTCCCTCTAGCTATTGTTAGGTCACGACCTCACACACATCATTGCAGGAGACTAAAAGAGTACATATGGTTCGAAACATGTTGCATGATCATCCAAAGCTGACCTTAAAAAAACAGAATGAGTCACCTACGTCCAAAGGGCAGCAACAGGTAGGATGCATAGCACAGTGCCATCTAAAATATTTGTCCATTTTGTTTTACCAGAGACTAAACAGAAAACATGAAAAAATACCAGGAATACTGTCTGCAGCTGCACAGATTAAATATGAGATTTTGTTATTTATAAATCACTGCTTAAACAGATTTTTCATTTTAGATTTTTGCCTTCTCTTTCACAATTTACCACAGATTTTTGTGCAGTTACCCAAAAAGCAAATAAGTCAAATAAAATAAATTAATGCTGGATGGTCATAGAGCTGCAGACTGAGAAGGATGTTAATTAACTCATAAGTTCACGAACCGCTCCTGCCTAATTGGTCTTGAGCACCTTCACCAAGAACCACTTGATTAATTTCAAACGCCACAATTAAGCAAATCAAATTACTTAGAAGGTTACGTCATTTTTCTTTCACAAAGCAGTAATTATGCATTTACACTGATCAGCGTGAACTTTTTCAACTATTACTCACCAGAAGTTTGAAGAAATCCTGTTCTAGACATAACTTTAATATTTCCTGTAACATTCATGAGTTTAAACTCATTATTTCTATTTCACTGTTCGTTTGAAGTGAAAACAGCAGATGGTGCTGTGGGGTGCATTTATGCAACATTCGGATTCAGTATGATAACCCATTTGGTGTTATCTACAAATATGAATTAAAAATAATTACAAATATTGTACATGGTATTGATAAATGTATTTAATTCTTACATCAAACATTTCTTTATTTATTTATATTTAAGTTGTCTTTATAAGTTTTGTACATTACTATTATATTTACAGAAATGAGTACTGCAGGATCACATTAGTGGGTTTTAACATTTTTTAAGGCTACTTTGAGACATTTCATGCAAAAAGTCAAGTAATTCTTTTTTCGATCATGGGGTTATTATACTAATGTCTCTTCTATTTTCCAGTCATTACATTCATTTAAAGTCACATGACATTAAAAAGGACAGCTTCATTGAAAGCTAAAACAATCATTTAAGGGCTTCCTCTCAGCAAGCAAAGCATTAGTTTAAATTTATATTTTGACATTATGAGGTCTTTGGTCTTCGTCATTTTTCTGTCACACTCCAATCAAAAGATTTAAAGGCAATAATGGGGTGTGAAGAAACCTATTGCTCATACACTCTTACTGAAGCCGCTGCATTTATTGGACTGTGTTCACATCCATAAGGCACTGGTATGGTCAAAAGTTTTCATACTTCATCATCAGCATCAATTACATTATTTTGGGGATTTTAGATTTTTTTTTAAAGTGTTTTATCTAAATGGTGGAATACTTATGTATAACATATCCAAACAATCTTCTTGTTATTTAGGCCAAGAAGGTGAATCTGTCATAGTTCTTAGGTGTTTGTGTTTTTGTTAGTTCTTTTCCTTATTTAGTTTTATTATCATGTTAGGTTATTCCTAGTCTTTATAATTTATTTCTGGCACTTTCTTGTTTCCATATTTCTTCTTGCTCTTAGATGTTTTTCACCCTTTTGCTTCTGTGTCCACCTTCTTATTTGTGTTTCCTTAGTTTGTTTCCTTATTTATTTCTTCCTTCTGTTTTTCAGTGTTTCTCTTTAGATTCCCCTCCTAGCCATATCTTTTGGTAGTGTCTAGTTTCTTAAGAGTGTTCTGTTTCCCTTGCCTTTCCTGTTGTCTCCCTGCCACTCTGCTCCTGACCCCGTTCTACTAATTGTCCTCACCTCCGTCCGCCTTCACTAAATAGTTATTGGTCTCCTCTGCCACTTCCACATTTTACTTCTCAGTATATATTCTGCTCTCATCCTATCACTATCTGCTGGTTTGTCGTCTATCTTCCGAGTCTGTTTCATGTCTCCTAGTCTCCCTGAGGTTTTTGTAAGTGTTTTTTTTCCTTGTTTAATTAAATAATCTTTTCATTTAATTCTCTGTATTTGGGTCCTCTTTGAAAACTGCAATATGACAGAATCTTTGCATAGTCAGAATTAAACCATAAAGATTTCTCCAGAGCACCTTTAACTTGTCCATTTAGGCAGCTGCATAAACATATTTTCAACCAACCATGTTAAACCATTAAACAGGCCTACATCTGAAAAAGAATGTATGAGCAAAAATAAAATGTATTCATCTCTGACAGGCTCTGAGTCCAAATATATTTGTCCTTTAAAAAGTATAAAAATAACTGTCTCTTACAAAGTTAATTAAATCAATCAACTGAGGAAAGTACTTAAAGTACTTAATCCCCTTAAAATTGTTACTGTAAGTCCCAGGCAAGTTTAGAGGTAGAAAATAAATCAGTAATCACAGACCAGTCAGTTTGCCTCCAGTCTTTTTATAACCTGATAAAAGGTGGTTGCAGGACTGCCAATGGAACATCTAAAAACTAGTTGCAATTCAGCTTCAGGACAAACCACCCCAATAAAACAGAATGCTGCTGACCTTTAAATTTATTTTTAAGGAATAGATCTATGCAAGGTCTTTGAAACGGTTAACCAATAATCCTCATTCGATCCTGTTTCATTCTAGGTAAGCACCCTCTCAGTCCAAGTTGTTGTTCACTCACTATCACTGAGGACAGCAACACTGGAAACACTGGTTCCATCACCTTCCAATAGCTGAAAGCCTGGAGTTGTAGTGGCCCTTGAGTTGCTTTTTATCATGCTAACCATATCACAGGGGGTTGAAACTGGGTCACAATTAGGTGTTCCAGCAAGACAATAATCCAAAAACACATATGAAAACCAGTTTTGGAATGGATAAGCATGTGAAAATTAAGCTTATGGAATTACACCAACCTCAATCCTTTCTTAAAAGGGGACAAAATAATACTACTTCTGATTCTGAATGAAAAGGGATCAAATATCAAATAAAATCTTATGCCCCCAGTTGTTGTTTTTAAAAATTCCTGAAATTGTATGGTGTGTTGTCAGGTCACACTGGAAAAAGAACAGTTGAACTGCATCATAAAAAGCCCAAAATTATAATAACATGAATGTCCATGATGAGTGTATGTAAAGTTCTGATGGAAGTCTAGCTATCAGTCTTTCAACTTAGGCATCGGGATAAGGTTTGCCACTCTAGTCCAACAATTAAATATTTGGGGACAAAAAGTTCAGACTCCAGTTTATTAAATCTAGGATACCTTTTTTAACTTACTTATGCCAATAAGGGTAAACATTTTTTATGAACAAAGTGAAACAGCAGACTGCTACAGAAACTCTGTTATATGAGAGGGTTCACCACAAGAAAAACCCCATAGTGCCCCCTTTTTAGAATTGAAAATGGCTTTTCAAATTCAGTTCAGATTAATCCAATAATCCCAAAAGAAAATTAGATATGCAAATAATGTCTGGTTTAAAGTAGCTTGAGGAGTAATATTTAAATGAAACATAACTGATTAAATTATTTCTTAATTGTTTCATTACTGTATAAATATTTTTCTTCAAGAATGTTGTTTTTCCTTTTTAACTTACAATAACCTATTTTTGATCGTTTTTAAGGCTTTTCACTTTAACAAATGACTTCCAGCTTACTGATTCACCGGTGATGGCAATGAAGGAGTTAACCTGAGAATCTTGAGCTCCCTGAGGGACCAGAGCATGAATCTGAGGGCTCATGTAGTAACTTGCGTGAGGGAGGGTCAGGGGACCTGGAGTGGGGTTGATTTTTGGATCACTTTCCTATTTATGTCATTTACGTATGTGACTTACTGTATTATTATCTGCAGAAAGAGGTTGACTTGTGTTGTGTCACAAATGAGAAGATGTTTGAACAGCTGCTTTCAGGTGAGTCATAGGTCAAGTGAGCGCAAAAATTAGTTTCTTCTTTTGAACTATTTGATTAAACATACCAAAAAGGCTGTTGAATGTTAAAATGGAACAGAAAACCCAACAGATACAGATTGGCATCTAAAGTCCTGAGCTTTAGCAATCTAGTCTTATTATCTTGGGCAAAACTGGCTGAAAAAAAAAACAGAGATGAGCAGCTTCTAGCAGCCCTTCTTATATCTTGTTTGCATGGAGGCAGTGTGACGTCATGTGACTCGGTAAAGGGTGGGGAGTGTAAGCAACCTCAGCCTCCTCTGCTGCAATGAATCTGTCACAGTGCAGGGAGGAAGTAGGCACTGCCAGGGCCTTATATCATATATACACATATGCTCATCTTCTGCAGCCATTTGTACTGTTTAAATTGCATTTGTGTACTAAGATGAATATATCTGCTTAAGGTCTTTCACATAAAGATGAAGAATTAGTTTATGCTGCAGCATTGTTAGCTGCCTTTGGCAGATCTGCAAGATGAATCAAGGACTCATAGCAGGCCTAAGAGAGCCAGTGTTACCCTACTGGCAACCTCTGTTTTCCAGGTAGGTTATAAAATATATCATTATGTGTACCCATTTCTAGATCTCATACTGTTATGTGGAGTCATTTCTTAATGATTGTTTCTCTGGCTTTGCATTTGGGCTTCAACAACATTAAAAAGAATCACATGTGGATGTATAATTTTGTTGTTGTTTATGATAGTCTTCTTTATACCCTAGGTTCATGATATTTGTTTGATGCATACCTTATAACCAGGCCTTAACACTGACCCATGATACTAGTTATTTAATGTTTAATTTCAAATATCACAGGGGGGGAAATGTCCAAGATCAGGACCATTAATTCATTTTAAACCCCAATCTTTCTGTGAAATTGTTTCAGGGCAAAGGCCTTAGACTTTAGCACGGTTCACAGATTCAAACCTGTTTTTAAACTTGATTTTGCATCATTTCCTTTCTTCCTCTGTCTCCCCCACCTCCCCCCATCTCTGTCTCCCTCCCTTTCTCCTGCGTCTCTCTGCACCAGCTGCTGCTCCTGCTCCTGCTCCAGAGCCAGACTGGAGAGTTCCCTCACCCTGCTGCACATTCAGAGACAAAAGGCCTCATTCGTCTGCTGAACACTGCCCCCTTTCGCCATCCGTTCCTTCACGCTTCAGCCGCAGTGGTGGCGTTGGTTCTGATTTTCATATTGTTTGTGACAGAACGAGGCCCCGACTGAGACTGATAACTAGCCCGGTGAAGGAAGAAGGGGAGGTGGGGGAGGAGGAAGGAGGCTGCAACAGTGGGCTGTTAAAAGCAAGTGCTGAGGCCTCTACAGGAAGATTTTTTCTCTCTCCCTGACATCTCTCAGAGTGGAAAATAAAACTGACAAGGGTATGCTACATTTACTTATATATGCATGGGAGTGCATGTTTACATATGTGTTTTTGTGGGGGTGTAAGTGGGGTGGGGTGGAAATCTGGTAGGGGAGGTGCATGAAAGCGTGTCTTTGTTGCCTGGGTGATCCATTGCTTGTCTTTAAACCACATTGATCAGTCTAAGGCCACGTCCACACGAAGCATGTACGTTCCCTATCCGATAAATTTTTTTTCTCGTTCTAAAAAAAAATTCCGTAAACACGGCGTCGTCTCAAGAAATATCTGCGTCCACACGAAACCACTGAAACCGACTGAAAACGGTGTAGTATATATGCCAGACCAGTATGGGGCGCTGTAATTCCGCCACAGAGATACACTATACACGGAGAAGACTGAGCATGCGCATAACCTTGCGAACGAACCAAGAAGAATAAATTTATAACAAAGCATTGGATTTTGCTGTAATAAAGCCAGTAGGCATAGAAGCTTCTGCAGCACGAAGAAAATCATGTAGTCCGCCATTATTGTTGTCGCAGTTACGTGTGACGCAGCCGAAACGTGATGTGATGACATCATCGTTTCAGAAAATATACGGATTCGCTGTACACACGAAACCGCAAGGGCGTCGTTTTTTTCAGATTTATCCACTTTGGGACCCGGTTTCAAAAAATAGCGGTTTCAGTCTCCGAAAACGCCGGATCCGTGTGGACGAAACGCTAATTCGAAAAAAAAAAAAAAAAAAACGTATACAGCGAAACGCGTTAATACTGCTGGCAGGTATTTAAAGTGTTTGAGGACTTTCACAGCTGAAGTTAAAGCACCAGAGCCTTGTGTAAGAAACAAATCAGATTGAGCTTCAACTACCTTCATGATTATTCAAACAAATCTGTTATAAAAATAAATCTTCACATTTCATCCTGTAACAGCATACGATCTGAATTGATTACAGGTAGATCATCTGGTCATCTGAATTACCCAATGATTGGAATTACTTCAGCTCATCTTAATTAATGCCTGGTCTGGTCCTTTTGGCCCTTTGCCATTTCTTGTGTCTGTAGTTTTGGTTGTTTTGTTCCTGAAGTTTTGGGTCTAAAACATAACTTGGTGTTTTGAACCAACCATGCATCAACTGGTATCCAACATGAGGATATTTCGTACCCACACTGACAATTGATTTAAAAGAATGTTCTAGAATCTACTTATAGCCCACTTTAGTTACAGTATATGACTCCAGCAGCAGATGTTTGGTCATACTTGTTTTCACTAGATTAGGGGTCATCTTTTCTCATAGAAGCCAACCGATGTAACTCCTGGTCCTTTCTCCCATGTGCCATTTTGTTCCCATTTCATACCAACAAGTGGCCATAATGCCCCTACCTTCTTTCATGTTGTACTTTGCTTGTTTAGTACCAGAATATTTTAGCGAAATGGAGCCATCTGCCACTGGACATTTCATGCCATCCATCTATCAATTTTTATCAGCCAGGGGGATGTCTGCAACCCACAATGAAAACTAGTTAAAATGAATTTTCTAAAGTCTTCCAATAGGCCCACCAAAAGGAAATGTAGGTATATCACTCAGTTATATATTAGCCATTATCCAGAAGGTTGCTGTCACTTATTTTGGTTTGATTAGAGGTCATGACTTTTCAAATGATCTGGTTGCTGGTCAATTCATCCCTTGGCCAATTATCCCAATTTCATACCTACTTGTTGCCATTTTCTCCCTTTATTTTACCATTCATGACCATGTATCTAAACAGCTACTTTCCTCAGTTTTCACCCAATGGTTTATAAAAATCAAAGAAAAAAACATGGGTAAAATATGGGCGTGTGAATTTGCTAATTGACTGCTTGTCAATTTTCTTCTGACTACTTCTTTGTGTGTATATGGCTCTGATACTGAGTCACCTGCCTTATTATATTGCTAGGTTTGTGCAATCTTTATTTTATAAAGCAAGAAAAAGTCGCAGAGCTGCCTGGGAGGTGGGCACACAGCCTCTTCCTGTGCATTTCTGAGGCCGTGCTGCAGCAACCCAAAGCTTTATGTCAAGTGACCAGAACCAGCTGAAACCGGTTTGAGGCAGACTGAGGGCTGACGGGAACAATGCCGTCTCTATGCTACACGGGATAGATAGCCCAGACTGCTCCATGGCAGCCCCTCACAGCTCAGCCACTGGTGACTACCAGGGCTCCCCTGCCTGCTGAGTGCTGGAGTGCAGAGCTGCATGGTTCACGACGTGGGGAGAAACGAGATCTGGGAAGGGACGAGGGCAGGGGGACGGGGCTGGCTGAGAGTCTGTGAATCTGCTGCTGGGAGACCTGCCTCACACATTCACATACACACACTCAACACAGGAGCATGATCTATGTGTCTGTTTATATGTCTGAGTGCTGCTTGTGGTGCAGGAAAATGACAGAAGACGACCCATATCAGGACCACCAGCACTCACCAGATGCCTGGATGTAACCTGACCTTGTATTCTGGGCCTTTGCCTGTTTGGGACGATCATTTTTTTTTCCAGACAGGGTGGGGTGGATGCCTCCTGTGGGTTAGCTGTGTTGTGACTGTTTGTTGCAGGATGGAAGGCAGCAAGGAAAGAAGGTTTGGCTAAGTGGCTGGACTGAACGAAAACAAGAGGGTGAGGACTTGCTGATTAACTTGCATGTCTCCACCATGATTTTACATTCACTTTATTGAAACAGGAGCTGTATTTGTAAGTGTTGATTCTTATTGAAAAAAATGCATGCGCATTAAACTGCTGGTCTAGAAAGCCATGTTGGGTTGTGTGTTTTTCTCATTTTTCTTCATTAAAGCTTACTACGTCAAGTTGCTCTGGGTGTCATGGCTGAAACTCGCTGTTTTTCTACCAGGCCTTTCTCCCTCTCCCTGCTGCAGCTTCACACAGCTCAGCAGCCATTTTTTTTTCTGATCACAGGATTTACTGCCTTTCCTCTCCCTTCATTACTATTCGCATTCTCTTCACAGTTTCTGTTACCATATATCACCTCCATGATTCCAGCCGTATGGATTAAAGTGATAAAATACGGATTCATGCGGAAAAAAGATTGCTTTTTTGTCATGGGTCCATGTTTTACAGATGTGTTTGAACCAAAGTACTGCCCTGGTTTTATGTTACATGGTAGATCAGCTCCACGTATGTGACTCAAGCACCCAGATTTAATTCCAAGATTATGTACTCTTTTTATTCGTATAGATATATGTGAGATATAATCACCAGTTTTTTGTATTGTTTACGGTTGTTTATAAAATTTATAAACATGAACCATACGGTAAAAAATACAAACAATTATGACAATATACAACACTACAGCACCAAAAGCTCAATTTTAGGACTGTGATTAAAGACAAATCAGCAAAAATCATACAAAACAAAAACATATCTGATTTGCAGGCTCTTTCAAATATTTATCTGAAATGATGTGAAATAATACAAGAGGCAACTACATTGAATTTTAAAACAAGAACTTGATGCACAAGTTACAACTTTTTCCAATTAACACAGGGTAAAAATTATACAAGCAGGATTAAATTAACTGTATATATACACCCTCCAATATTTGTTTAAAAGTTTCTCTACCAAGTTGCATCACAGAGTATCTTTAAACATAGACAAGCTTATGAAATTATTCAGACTGTTTTTTTGTGTTTTTTAAATTGCTTTTTCTGAGGGGAATTGGTAGAAGTAATTTAAATTGGTTGGTTTCCCAGCCCTGACCACAAAATCTAAGTGTAGTCCACAAATGTTCTATTGGGTTGAGGTTGGTGCCATCCCAGACACTTTATGGTATCTTCCTTTTTGCATTCCTTAAGCGGTTTGGATATGTGTTAAAAATTATTACACTGCTGGAACACCAAGTAGTGACTACGTTTCAACCACCTAGCTGGTTATTTGTGGCAAATTGATGATACTAATCTTGTTTTGATAATTTTCCCCACTTTGTATCAATATCACTGGCAGAGAAATAACCCCACAGCATGATGCTACCTACACCATGCTTGGCAGTTGGTGCAGTGTTTTTGGTTTTGTAAGCCTAATGTTGACTCCTCCATACTTATGTCGTGCCAATGTGGCAAAACAGCTTAAATGTCTTGTCGGGCTGTAAAGCTTTTCTCCATAAAGCATCTGGTTTCTTCATGTGGGCAGCAACAATTGTGAGTTGATTTTAGCCATGCTGATTTTAGAGCAGGCTTCTTACTTGTTTGGCAGACTGTCAGACTTTAGCAGTGAAATTGTGTTTACTGTGGACAGTAAGACAGATATTCCAGCATCTTCCAATTTACAGTAGCCTTGAGACTTGGTGTTTCTTGTGTTGTTCATAAACATCCATACCAGCATTCCCTTCATCTCACAGTGACAGTTTGGGCCAGATGGTTGAAATTTAGACACCCCTGACTGTTTAACAGGCCAATGGACTTACAGTAAACATACATTGCCCTGCGATGGACTGGGAACCTGTCCATGGTGTACCCTGCCTCTTGCCCAGTGACAAGATAGGCACCAGACCCTCTGCAACCCTGCATAGAATAGACAGTATAGATAATGGATGGATGGATGGATGAATGGAGCGAGCTTTGGGAGATTCGACAGACTAATTTAAATATCTGTTTTGCACAGTAGTTTTTTGCTTATCAAAAGGTTTGCTTTGTGTTAATTCTACATGTCCAACTTGGACCAAATGTTGCCCCAAATTTGTTTGTGGGTTTTTCTAAATGCTAAAAAGCTCTACATGCATGAGCGACTATAACATTTAGTAGTGTTGCCAGACTGTTCAATCTGTTTGATCTCTAATTATCAGAATTCTAAAAAAGGTCTGGTTCACAAGTTATTAATCTCTTTTGAGTTAAAGTCACCAGAACTAGAATGCCTTTGCTACTACATAGTTTTACAAATTGCTTTAAGTAGCAGATGCATTATTAAAAAATAATTATTTGATCAGATAATGGTTATAAAAATAAATCTATATTTTGTAGCATCAGGTTGTATTTTGAAGGATTTTACCATATGCAATTTATATGATTTTTCCCAAATCTTTCCTCAAGATGTCTTGTTGCACCTTTTGATACGGCCTCCCTTAAGGATTTTGCTTTTAGACTTAGAAACTATGGCAAATTATTTCACAATTAGTAAACAAATCATCTTTCAATTTGAAAACTTCCAGATTTAACACCAAAATTGTAAGTTTTCCTGGAATAGAAAGTGCATTAACCTTACAATTTTATACATGTTGCAAGGGATTTTGTGGATATGGACTAGATCTTGGAATAGAGTTTGTTTGATTAATTTTTTGTCATTTTTTTATTACCTGAACTAAAAGTATGAAGAGCAGTTACACTTGGACCAAAGTTGATTGTATTCATGTCTATTTTGGATGGATGGATGGATGGATGGATGGATGGATGGATGTTAAAATTAATATGCAAACTATAACATAAATACTGAGGGAACATTTTTATTTGGAAAACATATTCCAAAAATGTTGTGATCAAAGCAACAGTCTTGAAGTGGGGAATACAAGCCAAGTTAAACCGTTCTCTCCACTCATTTGTGTTTTTCAGGTGACCTATCTATCAGAACAAAGGAAGGAACATGGGAGATATGAAGACGCCTGACTTTGATGACCTACTTGCAGCCTTTAACATCCCTGACATGGTGGATCCTAAAGCTGCAATTGAATCTGGCCACCAAGATGAACAAGATGGAGAGCTAAAACAACAGAGCAATCGCCAGACTGCCTGTGAAGATGAGTCTCACAACTCCTGTAATGAACGTGATGCTGGTGTTAGTGTAATTGTAAAAAACATTCCAAACATGGACACAAGTGAACATGTTGGAACCAAATCTGAAAAAGACAAGCATATTAACTCTCATCCCCAAGCAAATGATCTTGGCAATGGACTATTTAATGGCTGCTTACCAACAGTATCACCAGCTGCTCCAGACACTAAGAAAGGATGGAAAGTTCCCAGAGATGATGGATATAAAATTAATTCCCAATCTTCCACTTTCCCTCAGTTCAGTCCAATATCTAGTGCTGAAGAGTTTGATGATGAGGACAAAGTTGACTTAGTTGACGCAACTGACTTGCAAGGATGCCAAATCTTCTTTACTCCCACTGCTGAAATGGAGAACCAGATTTTAAAGAGAGAAAACAAATCTGGTCAAAACAGGAATCACGGTCAAAGCAAGAATGGTCCTAGCAGATGTTCTAACAATCCATCTCAATCACCTTTACCGGAAAAAAACTTGAAAGACAATGTCTACCAACTTCAGAATCAAGAATCCAGGGATACTATAAAGTCAGCAAGGCTTGTTGATGAGTTAAGTATCCCCCAAGCCAAAGTTAAATCATCCACAAAAGGGTATTCTTGTATAGCAGCTATTGAATCACAAAGCACAAAAGAATCTGACACTGAAGAATTAGATGCGTTGGATTCTACACCAGCACAGAAAGACCTGGAACAGTCTAAAGAACATCCAAGAGCAACAGACAGTCAACAGGAACAAGAGTCAGACATCGACTTAACAAAGAACCTTCTTATCAACGAACCAGATAGTCCCTCTGGTATCATCAGTGAGAGCAGCAGCAAAGGTTGTTCCCCTGCTTCAAACACAGACACCACCCAAGTCATTCCGAAGGTTAGGATTAAAACAATCAAGACCTCTTCTGGACAGATCAAACGTACTGTCAGTAGAGTTCTTCCAGAATTTGGCGCAGAAGGCTTGAAGAACGAAAAGAATAGTCCATGTCTTATGACCACCACCAGCACAATTTTTACATCACCAACAAGGCCCTCTTTGGCAACAACAATGGTAGCGACCAGTGGGTGCCCATCAATTGAAATCACCAAACAAATGACAATTAAGCCAGTGGCAACAGCTTTCCTACCAGTCTCTGCAGTCAAGACAGCTGGTTCACAAGTTATTAATCTCAAGCTGGCTAACAACACTACAGTTAAGGCAACAGTGATTCCTGCTGCATCTGTGCAAAGTGCCAGCAATGCTATCCTAAAAGCCGCAACTGCTATGCAGCAACAGACGGTCATGGTACCTGCCTCTAGTTTGGCCAATACTAAACTTGTGCCAAAGACAGTGCATCTTAGTAACCTCAGTCTTCTTCCTCAGACAGTGTCCTCTGTTGCCTGTGATCTTCAGCAGGTTTTATCCTCCTCCAAACCATCCCAAAAGCAACGATCACAACCAGGTAAACAACAGACTAGTGTCACTGGCCAGGCTTCCAAAAAAGTCTCCAGAATTCAGGTGTTCACAAGTTCTCAAAGCTCTGTAGTAGATGCTTTCAATAAAGTCCTAAGCAGCCTGAATCCTGTTCCTGTATATGTCCCAAACCTCTCTCCACCAACCTCAGCCTGTATTTCTCTACCCACCCGGGGCTACAAGTGCCTGGAGTGTGGAGATTCATTTGCTCTTGAAAAGAGCCTGACACAGCACTATGAACGCCGAAGTGTGAGAATCGAGGTCACCTGCAACCACTGTGCCAAAAGTTTGGTTTTCTACAACAAATGTAGCCTTTTATCTCATGCAAGAGGTCACAAGGACAAAGGGGTGGTCATGCAGTGTTCACATCTTATCCTCAAACCCATCCCTGCAGATCAGATGATTAGTTCCTCAAATTCACCAGTGTCCCCTGCTATCACTATCAAAACCTCTACATCTCAAGCACAGGTACCTTCAAGTCAAATCCAAGCTAAGATTGCTGGTGGTAAACAAACTACCGTGATTTCAGCTCCGTGCAGTGCTCCCCTTGTGGCAGCCATGCCTTTGGAGGACGATGCATCAAAACTTAGTAGGCACAACCTGAAATGTTTGGAGTGCAATGAAACATTCCAGGATGACAGTTCACTGGCCATGCACTATCAAAAAGCACCAGAATCCAACAATCAGGTATGTGTAGCTCATGATGTTGTTTTAAAAAAGCTAAGACTTGATAAGGGCTGCACAGTCAGGCTGTTGTTAGCATTGTTGCCTTGCCCCAATAAGGTCCCCAGTTCGACTGCCAGCCACGGGTCTTTCTGTATGGAGTTTACATCATCTCCCTAGGTTTCCCTAAGGCTTCCTTCAATAGTCCAAAAATATGCATGTTAGGTCAATCTTGCAATCTCTATCAATTGACCTGAGTGAGTGCTTGAATGGTTGTTTTTCTTGTTTGTCTTTAGGTTGCCGGGTCTAGTAGAGGGAGGGAGGGAGGGAGGGATGGATGGATGAATGGATGGATGGAAATTAATAACTGCAGTATAAAGTATTGTACTTTTGTATCATTGTGGAACCACAAGAAGGTACAAGCTCAGCAACACACCAAGTTAACAACATTAGTAATTCAATACACAAAAAATCTGAGTTTAGATTATTACTTTAGTTACCTGAAGATGGCTTCTTCATTTAGTATTAAATTTGCATAGTATAGGTATAGTATTTAGACTTACATAAACTGCCAAACTGATGGACATCAGTTTGACAAAACAAGTCTTCTTTTTTTGTCTGTTTTGGTCTATAGTGTTAATTTTGATAACCCTGTGTCTTGGTGCAATATTCCAGCATTTTTGCATAATTGCTCCAACTTTTTCATTAAATTAGACCAACAATTTACTAGCATTTCTGTATTGTTTTCTTCTTTCATAGAAAACATGCACAGTTTGCCAGATGCTTCTTCCAAATCAATGCAGCTTTCTGTCACACCAGCGAATCCATCAGCACAAGTCCCCTTATATTTGCCCCGAGTGTGGTGCCAGTTGTCGCTCTGTTTACTTTCAGTCCCATGTCACCAAGAACTGCCTGCACTACACTCGGAGAGTCGGCTATCGGTGAGTCTATCTCAATGAAAACCAAAATGATACATACTTGTAGTTTCTCTTTTGCTGAGATATCATTTCCAAATGCTATGAACATTATATTGTTGAATAGAAGCAATGTTTCATTCTAAGTGGGCTTATTTTTACTTCAATTTCCAAAGAACCATTTTAATTGTCATTTTAATTGCAGTTATTCTACTTGGTTTCTTGGCAGTTTGGCTGCAGCTTGACACCTAATATCTCGTCATATCACAATTCAGGACAAAATGACAGGGACAAAATGTGACAGTCACAATCATTGTGGTTAAGTCATCCAAGATACAGGCTAATAAAAAAGAAAATCTTTTGTGTTCAAGCAATAATGGTCAAGTTACAACCCTTTTTTCAATATATTCTTGACATTTTTTTCCTTAAAGGCCAAATGCAGTGAAACACTCACTCGCTCATTAACATACCCACTCAATCAAAGGGGGACTGAAGCCTATAACAGCAGTCGTTGGATGAAGATTGGAGTACTCCCTATACATGCTACCAGTCTATTACAGGACCCACACAGAAACACAAACTAGAAAAGCACTCAGAGAGCGCAGACCTCCACCAGGGCTACTCAACCCCTCATCCCCATGTTGTAATCTAATTCTAACTTTCTGTACTTTTCCAATAAATTGTCTGTTTATGAGATGTATGGCATATGCGATTAATTTACTGTGCATATTGTCCAACCTCAGTGGGGCTCCTGCATGAGCTCAGCCGTCTCTGAGCTCTCTGAGACGGAGGAGTCCACGATACCAACGCTGGTCGGTGGCTGGATATGCGCTTGATATTGGATCAACCCCAAAATTAAATCTGTGTTTCTTGGTCCCACTGCGGACATTTCCTGGATATTTCACTGAAATCCATCCATAACTTTTTGAGTTATCTTCTAACAGACAGACAAACAAACAAACAAACAAACAGGGGGGCACAAATAACATATAAGTCCTGGTGGAGGTCAGTTACAACAATATACAAACACACAGACAGATACATCTAAAGGCAATTTAGTGCACTGTAAATATCATGTGAAGTTGGCAGCTTACTAGTGTTGTAAGCTGCACTTATTGCATAAGCTTTAAGAAAAGAACGTGATGAAGACCCTGTGTGGCTAATGTCTAACAATGTGCTAGTGAACACACTACCTTTACATTTTTGGAACAAATACCTTGGCAACATGGTGTAATACGACACACTTTTCCATGGTTATGGCTTGTTGGAATCGATATATCAGTATTAACTGACTGGGTCTGTGGATTTGTGTTGAGATCTTAACATGATGAGGACTAAATGCGCAGAATAATCAGCAATCTTTTACATAAATCCTCCAAGATATGGAATAAATGAAATATAAAAATAATACCCTTTATATTATTACAATGCTCAAGTCGTAGAGCATTTGTGCATCTTTGCAACAATTTCTGAAATAGACTATTAACATTTCACAAGCCTGCAGAATGAAAAAAAAACATGAAAAGAAACTGCAAATGATGTACAATAGAGTACAGTGAAAGAGTAGACATTGAGGGATCTGGGTGGGGCGTGATTGGGGGTAGTGGGGCATGTTGATGCCAGTTCCAGGGGAGAATGTTGGTAGTTTTTTTGTTAAGCAAGTCAATATTTGGGCTGAGAAATATTACAAACAAATTTTAAATATGGTTCTGTCGAAGCTTTGCTTCACGGTCTTTTGTTCATCCTTTGTTCAACTTGCTTTTGTTGTATTTCTATGTTTTCTCCCAGCTGTGTTCACTGTAGCATGATCTTTGCTGATGTCGCAACTCTCAAGTCTCACATCCAGAACACACACTGTGAGGTCTTCTACAAATGTCCTCTTTGCCCCATGGCTTTCAAGTCTGCACCAGGAACTCACTCCCATGCATACACACAGCATCCAGGAGCCAAACCAGGAGAGCCCAAGTAGGTTATTTTGTGCTTACCACACGTCTGAAATGAATTGTTTTAGTTTTACAGTTTGCTACACTCCAACAGTTAATTTAATCTTGGCTGCAGGAAACTTTTGCCTCCATTCATGCTTGTAAAACCTTTTCCTCTTACTGTTTTTGTCTGTAGGAACATAAGCCTATCACCACCTGACACCACATCACCAGATACCCACATCCTCTTTTACACAAGTTAGCACTAATGTAGCGTAAAACCCATGTCCAATTCCTTTTTGTCTAGATAACCATCCTTGGCTTCCTTCTCAGTAGAAGGATTTGCAGCTTTTGAATATGGTGGCTTAACTTGAACTTTTTTTTTTCCAAATGGAAACCTTCAATCACCTAACACACCACCCAACGTCAGCAACACTGTTGACAAACCTGCTCAGGAGAAGCTGTTTATTCACTGATGAGAAATACTAAAAAAACTAAAATGCATTAATCTTTAATTGCAGAAACATGATCTCAGAATTAGTATTATCTTTATTGTTGAAATTTGTACCTGCCAACAAGGAATTTGACTTTGTTCCCATGTTGCGTTCAATGTACAGACCTTTAAATTCAGATACTGTATATACAATCTAGTGGGAAATAAAAAATTGTTCAGATACATATGTATATATACTGCTTTCTTTCAAGAGTCCTAAATTTAAGCCCTGATTACCCTCTCTGCAGACCAGATTTTTTATTGCAGTTATGTTTTGTGGTTGAGCCAAACCGCACGATAATGAATATGTACAAGAGTACATGGCTCATCCCCAAATGATGTTTAGCAAACTTCTCACATTATGCAGCCATAATAAAAGATCCATTTATTGTAAGACAGTGTTACAGGTTATTTTGCAAGGCACTGTGCGATTTATTCAACAAACACAAATGTATTTATTTCTTGAACAAATCCCAATGACTTTAGTATTGGCTTCTGTAAAAACAACCGTAGCTCAGGTTGTAGAAACTTAATGAAAAAGAAAATCTTTAGTACTGTTATGGCAAAAAATAGTATCTCAGGGTTTCCATAATAAAGAAGACTTGAGTCCCAGAAGGCATTTAAGTTTTTAATTCAAACATATCTGGCCAGACCATGGAGGGGACAGAGTTACTCGTGCATCACCCTAACCAACCTTTCTAACTAACCGCTTAAATAGTATTCAGCAATCATTGTTTATCTCTGTAGACGTCTTCTCCAACCTTCACGCCCCAGCTCTGGACAGCTGCTCCATGCGAGTCTCAAATCAACGCATAAAACGGCTCATCCGAAGGCCAGACTGTTATCTTACTGCCCTGGCGTCTGTCTCTCTGGTGACCTGACACAAGGGCCTGTACAGGCTCTTGGCAAATGCATTGAGGAAATTAATGACTGGATGTGCCACAATTTTCTGCAGTTGAACAAAAACCAAACGGAGGTAATCATCTTTGGAGCTAAAGAGAAAAGATTGAAGGTCACCACAGGGCTTCAGTCCATACACCTAAAAACCACCAACCACGTCAGAAATCTGGGTATAGTGATGGACTCAGACCTAAATTTTGAAAAACACATTAAGGCAATGACAAAATCAGCCTACTATCACCTTAAGAATATCTCAAGGATAAAAGATCTGATGTCTCAGCAGGACCTGGAAAAACTAGTCCATGCATTCATCTTTAGTCGGCTTGATTATTGTAACAGCGTCTTTACAGGTCTACGTAAAAAATCAATTAGGAAACTCCAGCTCATCCAGAACTCTGCTGCTCGAGTTCCCACTAAAACCAAAAAAGTGGACCACATCAGTCCAGCTCTGAGGTCTTTACACTGGCTGCCTGTCTGTCAGAGGATAGACTTCAAAGTTCTGCTGCTGGTCTATAAAGCTCAGAATGGTTTAGGACCAAAATACATCGTTGATCTCCTGACCCAGTATGAACCTACTCGACCCCTCAGGTCATCTGGATCCGGTCTTTTATCAATTCCCAGAGTCAGAACCAGACATGGAGAAGCTGCCTTCAGCTTCTATGCTTCACATGTCTGGAACAAACTCCCAAAAAGCCTCAGATCAGCTGAAACACTCAGTTTATTTAAATCCAGGTTAAAGACCCACCTGTTGTCAGCTGCTTTTGATTAGATTTTTATTCTAAGTTTTAAATCTGCACGGCTTCTTTTAAGATTCTTTTAAGATTTTTTTTTTCTCATTTTAATTCATGGTTTTTATTCCTGTACTTTTGCTTTTTCTGCACCCTTCTGTAATGCTTTTGATGTTTTATGTAAAGCACTTTGAATGGTCTTGTAACATGAATTGTGCTATACAAATAAACTTGCCAAACTTGCCTATATATCATAGACATTAAGTTGGAGCAGTAACCTTGTCATTTTACCCTAGATGCATTCACTAAACAGAGAATATAAACTTAGATCCAAATTGCATAACAATTTTCCACCACAGTACAGTAGCAGGTTAAGTTTTGCTAATATTGATGTAATTTTCTGTCTTTCAGGGTGATATATAAATGCTCCATGTGTGATACAGTGTTCACTCTGCAGTCCTTGCTCTGCACACATTTTGATCATCATGTTCCCAATTTTAAAGTTTCGGTTTTTAAATGCCCCGACTGTTCCATGCACTATGCCCAGAAACAGCTGATGCTGGATCACATCAAGGTAATCACAAAAATAATTATTTTTAAAGCATGATTTAGCCTTACAATTGATCTATTACTAACTTCTAACCAAGCTGAATTAATGTGATGTCTAATGCCAATCACTTCAGTCATATTAATTTAAAAAAGTGGTTTATGACACATACAGAAGTAAGAAATATTGGCATGTCAAAAGGTACAAATGTGCTATTGTGGATCTTCTCAGACCATCCATGGAACCCTGAAGACCATAGAGGGTCCACCAAACCTGGGTATCAACCTTCCTCTCAGCACAAAGCCCACTAATTCCAACAGCACCAACAGCAATATCCCAAAACATAACAAAGATGGAAGAAACATCTTTGGTCAGGACAAGGGAGAAAAGAAGCCTTCATCATCACCCCTGACGAAAACCAACAGCAATTGTACAGCAGACATAAAGAGCCCTGTGAGCTCAGGATACACATGTGGAGAATTCAAAGCCCCCCTCAGGTCCAGAGAGCTCTTTGTCACGCACATGAGGCGCGAACATGGCAAGGTGAATGCTCCGGCAGTGGTGTTACAGAAAAGACTCAGTGTGGATGCCAGAATTTACAATAATAACAAAAAAGACTCCGCAAACAAAGTTTGATCTCATGAACAAACATCCAGAATGAGAGACACTGCAGAATCCTGCAGCTTACGCTACAATTTTACGGTTTGTGATTGGTTGAAATTTGTCATAGAATAAGCTATAATCAACTCCTTACTCCATTGTGCTTCTCCAAAGTGTAAGGCATGAATTTTTGAGTTTTTTTTTTCTTGTCTGATGTTACTAACCCTAAATCTGGTTAATGTAGCTTTAATGTCTAAAGCAGTGATTGAAGATGTAATCAAAACTAGAGATACATTGCTGGTCTTATAAGTCATCCTAATTAGAATCTTAAGTTACAGGCTGTCTTCTCTGAACACTGAACGTATATCATTTTATGCTGATGACATTTGCTTTGCCAGTTTTCAAAAGTAAACTGCAAAGGAGCTGTTGAGCAGAATATTTTGATGCTAAAATCGTAAGCCTCCATGTTTAGTGGGAGGGGTTTTGACTGAAACTTAAACAACATGAGCATAAAAGCAAACACATTTCTGAATACTGTTTCTCTTGCTTTAGAAGGTTTGTGACATTTAAAATCTAACTTTCAAACTGCAGATACTGAAGAAGCATCCGTGTCGACAGTGTGATAAGTCTTTCAGCTCATCTCACAGTCTTTGCCGACACAACCGTCTAAAACATAAAGGACTACGAAAGGTCTACACCTGTCTGTGAGTACCCACACCTTAGTTAGAGGGATTAATTGATACCTGTTTTTTCAACCCTCTTGACACAAATCCAAAGTTGCATCCATAATTGTAAATACCAAATAGTTCTGAACCATGCAGTTCACGCATAAACGCAAAATTTGAGATCAAGCATCCCAATAAAGATTATTTTAACAATCACGTTTTTTGCACATTAACTTTTTAATATTGCCTGCATATTTCATAATAACTGCCATTTGCATGGTCTTAAAAAAAGGTTTAAGTCTATAAGAAGATTCAAATCCGCTGGATAGTTTCATTCATTGTTCATCCTACTAATACAGTTCAATTTAAGGAAATATGTTCTTATAACAAGAAAATGACTACATGTTGTATGTGGAACAAAAACAAAAATCATTCCATGTTTCTTATTCACGATATTACTTTTCAACAGACACTGTCCTGCTTTAAGTCAGCCCTTCACAAAAAGAGTACTGCTGGATCAACACATTCAGATGATTCACGGAGGTAAACACCCAGCAGGAAGGCCTGAAAATGTTGAGACACCACCTCACAAGCAAACGGTAAAGTTGCATTAGTTCAACAGCATTCAACGCCTTTGTAAAAATCCCCTTCTTTGAGATTTTTTCATTTTGCTTTTCAACAATCCCTGTGGTGTCACTGATGGCTGGGTCAATTTGCCCTTTTCCATTTTGGTACCAAGAGATTGCAATCTACATCCATTTTAAGCTTATGTACTTAACCTTCTTATATCTTTTTCTTTTTCTTGACAGCTTGCTAACTTCAGAAAACTGTGATAATCATACACATTTTATAAACTGTTATAATTAGTTTTCACTGTATAAGCTTTGCAGGAGATGTTATATTAAGGCATGTTTTCATTAAGTGGAGTTCTGATTCCTGAATTGTAAGGGCTGATTGACTATTGATTTGGCCATTTGACACCTGGCCCAATATATACATGTCCACGCTCTCGTGGTATTTAATAGGACCACAGAACTGCATTTGAAGAGATCTTTGAGAAGATATTGTAGAAAACTAAAACAATTCCTGAAGAAATAAGGAAGGGTGTCTGCCATTTGATGTTTAATGCAAAACATCACTAAAAAGGTTTTGTTAGTGAGGTATTAGCTTTATATTTTAAATCCAATCAGGAAACGTTTGCCTCCATTCATGCTTGAATGATAAATAAGCCTCCAGTCACCAGGTGGCAGCAGTGCTCAACTAATCAACAGGCTGCCTGTTCATCCCAGCAGAAGTAGTCTACACAGAAACACCAGTGGTACAGACTGACTGAGTAGCTGTAAGGGGTAGGGCTCTATGAAGTTCGCAATGTGAGACAGGTGGACGGAATCCCGGAATTTAACAAACAAAATGGAATACACATTTAAACGCTGCCCCTGTAGACTTCTATAAGTTGTCAGCTCACGGGCTGCAAGGTCTGAAGCAACATGAGAGCTACAGAAAATTTCAGTGGAGTCTGGGACAGAGTTAGAAAATAAACATTCAAAGGTGCTGATCATTATGGAACTGAGCATGAGGATTTACTGTTCCCAGGTCACTACATGAGACGTTTTAATGCGGAGTTCAACTAAAGTATTTTAAAGAGAGATTTTGTTTTATAAAATGTGAAAAAGATGAGATTTTATGTTTTGCTCGTAATGTTCTTTAAAAATAACAGGGAAATGCTTGAACCCCAGCACAGTTATTTATTAAAGGGGGGGAATTGTGCAAAATTGACTTTCTGAAGCTTAATATCCTGAGAACCTGTCTTTCCCTCATTAAAAACATACCTGAAGTGTTGCTCTGACCCATTCACTCATGTTAGAGTAATCTTTGAGTCTCTGCCGCTCTCTGCTGGTAGTTCTCGGGGTTGCTAAAACACCTGCTCCCACCTATCCTCGCCTTTTCCACCCATCTCCTCCCCCGACCTTACGTTCTCAGCCGAGAGCCTCGCCCCTGCAGAGCTCCCCTCCCCCACCCCTCACAACTCCGGCTGATTCCCAGGTGCAGTAGTTATAACACACCAGCTGCAGCTGTGCGTCTTTTGTGGGATTTTTTTCCGACTCCGTGCATCCTGCGAAGATGCACGGTATGTGACGAACTGAAGAGGGAGTGTCAGAAAGAGTAGGAGGGTCTTGGAGAGGCACAGGCAAAAATCAAGGCGTCCAATACGGAAGTAAATTTCTTTAAGGTGGATTTGGATATAAGACGAACTTTAAAAGACTTAAGGTGACAATTTTATTGGAGTGTGCTATGGAAGGGTAATATGTGCCTGGAAGAAGCATAATACCCCCTCTTTAAAATATTTGTGAACAACAGTAAATGTGGGTCTCTTTGGCTGTTGAGCTCTTAAATTATTATTATTCACTACATAATTCTACACTTTTTGGTTTAGTAAATATGATCAGAATGGAAAGAGTGGAATTCAGAAAAATAATTGAAAAAAGTGGAATTTTGGAAAAATGTAAAAAAGAATTGGGAAAATAATAATAAAAGGAAGAAACTGATGAAGCTGACAAGTAACCAATGTTTAGTTTAAAAAAGTTAAAAGTTAAAAGTTACTGTTCAGTCTAAAAAGGCACATCCCAGTCAATCATTTGTACCTTACTCCTCTAATAATCGGACTGAGCAGTCTTGATTAAATGTTACCATTTGAGTTAATAAACTGAACCTGGAAATAGTGTTAAGACTTAAAACAATAAGATGAGCTGCAACAACTTGTTTATTTATTAATCTGTTTCAATAATCACAAGATTTTATGCAGAATGCTTGTGCCACTGTTTTGTACAGAATTAAATATTATCAGGTTCTGAATAGTACTTCAATTTGGAGGGGGCGTGAAGAAATGTATGTTCCCCAGGAGGGGGATGACAGAAAATAATTGAGAACCGCTGCTGTAGAGCATCTTTTACAAGAAGGTTAGTGTATAATAGTCTATATGTGTTTATAGTAATATACTAATATTAGCTAACATTTACAAATAGCCTGTAAATTAAAAGTAGCAAATACTATGTTGAATGTTAACAGTGGCTACAATAGAAAAAAAATGCCCTCAGCCATGCAACACATGGGCTCTCCATTCATTACTCTGGTAGTCAATTATTTTAAACCATCAGCTGTTGTAAGAGACAACAACCTTGTTTATAATTTATGTTTGTTGTTTTGAACGGCTTTTTTAAAAACTTTTTTTCTTGCTTTTTCTAATTTGTTACTTTTTCTATTAAGTAGTTTGTGTTATTGTTATGTTGACATTAATGGAAAAATGTGCCTTCTATTAGGTTTATACTTTTCATTTTATACCTGTTTTGTTGTGTTTTTCCTTTTTTATTATTCTTTTTTTTCTGATCTGTTGCAATCTTGGCCTGTTTTTAGTTTACTGTCATCACAGTTAGTGAGCGGAAATGTTGACTAGTCCTCAGTGTTATTAATTTTACTGAAATATTGAGTTCTTTGTTACCTTAATGACTTTTGCTGGTCATTTCACCCTTTTGCGTTCAGTAAGAGTCTACTTGTACAAACACTATTATGCAAAACTGTCCTGAACTAGAATTATATTTAGGATTAATTTCTCACTATAATCAATTAAAATACATAAAAACCAAGATAAATAAACTAAATAGGTTTATAGGCTATAGGTTAACTGGTTTAGTTACAAGTATGAAATTGGATGCAGGTAGTGAGAAAATTCAAAGAAATAGGGATAGGCTATGAATTGTCCAGGACAGAGTGTTGGCTAGTCTGCAGTTTAGTTATGCTTCCTTCAATACTGAATCCTTTATTAGATTAATGTTAATGAGTTTTGCACCTCATGGCCGATCTTTTTCTGTCTTTACAGAGCCAAAGCCCCAAAAGAAAGCCAGATGAAGATGAGGGGTCTCCAGGTTTGAACTCCAGGGATTCTGACTCACAACCACTGAAGAGACTCAAAGTGAACATCCTCAAAAATCACAAATGTGCAGTTTGTGGCTTCACCACTGAGGATATCACTGCTTTCCACAAGCACATTCCCCAGCACAAGTCTGATGGCTCATCCCACCAGTGTCAGGAGTGTGGACTCTGCTACACTTCCCCCCGCTCGCTGGCCAGACACCTCTTCATCGTCCATCGGCTGAAGGAGCTTAAGGGTCTTGGCAGATACAATGGGAGAGGCCGGGATGATGAAGAGAGTCAACGGGAAAACCAGTTAGATGTTGTAGACGAGAACAATGACGGGACACCAAATACCAAATGTAAGGTGTGTGGGAAGATGTTTGACACTGAGGGACACTTGAAAACTCACATGAGGACACATGGGATGGCGTTCATAAGGTCAAAGACACTTAGCGCTGCTCAAAAGTGAGAGGAAGATTATTTATAACCATTCCATAAGTTCCTAAAACCTGCAGTACCTCGTATAGCTGTGGTTATCCTGTAAATACATGATTTTGTAGTGTACAACGTTATGTAAACAGTAGAATATACACGCTAGAAAATGTATTACATCAAAGTCTCCATCTTTGTCTTTCAGCAAATATAACAAGAACATTTTTGTACAGAAGATCTTTCAATAGACATTGAGTAGATTTTTTTTAAGATGATCTGTTTATTTCCAAAATGTTCTTTTTACTACGACAAGACAATGTATGACAGCATCATTTTAATCTGAATTTCATTAGCAGTCTGCTTTGTTTTAGTGCTGCTGAAAACTACAGGTACAGCAATGTACTTTATTGAGGACCTACATTTGAGAGTAGACTACAATTACAACAAATGAACTATGTTTGTTTTCATTATCACAATATGAAAATGCAGTTGTGCACCTATAAATTATCCGAAAACTCTAGATGCCAAAACAAAATGATCCAGAGGAACTGTGAGCATGAGCAAATCATTCTGAAGACTTCTGGACAATCATTTAAAAACAAACTGTATTCAACAAGTCAGAAAAAATAATGAATAGAAAATAAAATGAAAACTTAAATGTTTATTGATCTCGTCAAATGATAATATGTTGTTCCACAATAACCCTGAGCCAAATTTAAGAACAATTGTAAAAGTTTTTAAAGTTAGTGTTATGTTTTCTTCAAATATTCTCTTCATGGCAGCTCTGTGAGATTATAGATCACTTAAATATATTTTTACCAAAATACTTAAAACTTGACATATTAAGCACTTCCCTTTCAGTCTTTACAAAACAATAGTTTCAATTAGTCTTTAGAGCACAGTGAAAATGAGACTGACATCTTCATTGCATTTTAAACCATGCATAACATTGTTTCATTCAATCATATATATATTTATATAATTTGCCTTTACTACCATTTTATTACATTTTAATTTGTAGGTTTATGTTGGAATCATGATGAATGTGTACTGCCTTGAACCTTGCTCAAAATGAATGTAACCATGGCAGAGAAATCGAAATATTCATAGCAAACAGCTGGTATAGTAAAACACTATCTTGATAGTGTTTTTAATGGCTTTATTTAAGGGAATCCTTTAGTTTTCATAAAGTGGGGTTCCATTGCCTGGTTTTGAGTGGTCAGTAGCCTCCGTCAAAGAACAACATATGGTTACAAAGTCAAGCCTGTCTTTCAGCTGCTGCCGGTTGTTCATAGCTTATCAGTAAATAATCATCACCTTTTATAAATGAATGTAGGCTAATAGTTAGCTTTGCGGCTATGAGGAGGAACAATTGGGGATTGATTTCAACTATCCTTGCCCCCTTGGTTCTTGAAGGTCAGACATGCCGTCTAATTAACCAGTCAAGTGTTTTGTGAAAGAGGCTCGAGTGTTATCAGTGGTAGACAGCAGCCAGAGGTTAGTAAGTTTGAAAAAAGAGGAACAAAGTTCCATGGAGATGTCAAGCTAACAGCCAATCTTAATGGGACCATTCAAGACTATCTTATAGAAACTCCCAAATAACTTAACGTCATCTAGGTTTTGAAGCAACATAGTAGCCCCAGACCATCACACTACCACCATCATGTTTGACTGAAGGCATGATGTTCTTTTTTTTAAATTATGTATTTACAACATGTTTAGTCCCGTCCATGTTTTATTTGAAACAATTCACTGCCAAATGGATAAGGATTAACCCACTAGGTTGACACCTTGTTGAGGCTTGAGTTTTTATGATAAAATGCCCCCTCAAATGTGCATACCTCTAAGAAGCAGTTAGTTTCACTACGTAATGAGAGTTTCCCCCTAATTCACCAAACTGATGTCCCTGTAATTGCTATCTACTGCAGGTAACATACTGACCACTCAAAAGTAATCTATATAACTTTACTTAAAAAAACAACTAGAAATCTTTAAATATCTTCAGAAATCTCTTTTTTCACACAACCTTATCCACAGTGTGATAAGGATCTTAATATTTTGCACTGTAAAACTGCATGTGAGAGGCAGTCTGTGAATTGTGTAATAATTATAACGTGTCTTTCTGCTGCATCTGCCATTTTTTTAAACAGTTCTGATGCTTGTGTGCAAAATGATTCTTTATGTCAATAAATGGAGAAACTTGCCAGGAGTGACCCAACCCTAAATACAGAATCCACTCTTCATTATTGGAGTTAAAGCCGACAGCACCTTCCACACCACCATATGGTAAAAATCTTTAGAAAGGCTAAAAAAATGAATTTGTAAAAGGGTTTATTGCAATAGCATTACTTCACACTTAAGAAAAAGTCCTACTATTAATTCATGCAATCCATTTCGGCAACTATATTATGTAAGTGTGCATTTTGAACATACCATAGTTCATTTATGAGTGGCAGTGTGGCCTAAGGAGATCAACACTATATCAAAGTGTAAATAATAATTTGGCATTTTCTGTTTATCAGGTAAATCGGGTCAAAGGAAATTTAGCTGACTTTGAAAGGTGAACCTGGTCTGGTATCCTGCTTGGCTGCAATGCCCTGTTGGACGGGGGGCATCGACTGGGATGATCCTCCCAGTAACTGAACATCCACTGTGTCCTGTTATCAACTTTTTACTTTCTGTAACATAGAGAGTACTCTTATATCAGATCTTCTGTTCCTTCTGTGTTTCTGCTATGTCTTCTCAAACCCCCAGACGGTTGTGGCAGATGGCCGCTCCTACTGAGCCTGGTTCTGTTGGAGGTTTCTTCCTGTTAAAGGGGAGTTTTTCCTCTCCACCGTCGCTACATGCTTGCTCAGTATGAGGGATTGCTGAAGGATTGCTGTGGTTGGAAAGTCTGCATCAACGGGGCCCAACCTCACGCCAATGACTGACGCAATCTGCTGGGATTCCTTAAATAGGAAACTTTTTAACTGATTGGAATGTTTGTATAAATGTATTGAAATTACTTCTTGTTAAGTGCCTTGAGATGACATCTGTTGTGAATTGGCGCTATATAAATAAACTGAATTGAATTGAAGTAAGCTCCAGGTGGGTCTGACAAGAAATTCCTAAATTCATTGATTCATTTATATAGCCTCAATTTACAACAGTTGTCGTCAATAAAGTATTAGTTTAAGTAAGGTGACTATTTCGTATTCTTATGTGTATTTTTCAACTGTAAGTTTCATAATCTTGAATGCTTGGTAGATTTGAGAATATCAGGGGATGTGTATTTGAGTGGGCATGGGACCTAAGGAAATCATGGGCATGGGACTTAAGGAAATCATGGCGAGCATAACTATTAGGTAGCTTCTACTCTACAGGAACATTGACCAAAAAACAAGACATAACTGACTTTGAAAAGTCAAAAATTGCCAATACACTGGGGGTACAATCAGAAAACCATTTAAACAGAATGACTTTTCACAAGTCAGATGGATGGGCATGTGGGCAGCTTAATAACACAGCACAGTTCTCCTTTGACTCTGATGCCTGCAAGGGTGGAGATGGGATGGAGTGTTATGGGTTATTGATGTTGACGATGGACTCGAAATCAATTCCTTATTCTATCGCCAGTGTTTTAGAAAAACTTTTTTCAAACTGTATTGCAGGAAAAAGTCTCCAAATTGGCATGACTGTAAAGGCCTTAAAGATAAAAGAATATTGACATGGGTCTTTTTCTCACCCGACCTGAATCCTTTACCTTTTAAACAGGTGATTTAGGGGTGAAGTAAAGCACTCCATCTCTCTGAACAATGCCTGGGTGTCTGTGATTTCTGCCACACAAAATGTTAATCATATCAACAGGTCAAATAAACTTGTCTTTTCTTGCCACTCCGGGTTGATTGTAGTTCTAAAATATTTGATTCCTGGTAGCTTCCCAGTTGAAGCTTCTTAAACATTTGGCAGCTAATATGCATCTTTCACCCCTCACACATATTGACTATTTGCAGCAAAATATTTCATGGCTCTGTGATCACATGTTAATATCTAGGTAATTCCAAGAGTACTGCATCCCTCTGAAAAACATTTTAAAATGTTCAATTCAATTCAGTTTATTTATATAGCTCCAATTCACAACAGATGTCATCTCAAGGCACTTAACAAGAAGTCATTTCAATACATTTATACAAACATTCCAATCAGTTAAAAAGTTTCCTATTTAAGGAATCCCAGCAGATTGCATCAGTCATTGGCGTGAGGTTGGGCCCCGTTGATGCAGACTTTCCAACCACAGCAATCCTTTAGCAATCCCTCATACTGAGCAAGCATGTAGCGTCGGTGGAGAGGAAAAACTCCCCTTTAACAGGAAGAAACCTCCAACAGAACCAGGCTCAGTAGGAGCGGCCATCTGCCACGACCGTCTGGGGGTTTGAGAAGACAGAGCAGAAACACAGAAGGAACAGAAGATCTGATATAAGAGAACTTTCTATGTTACAGAAAGTAAAAAGTTGATAACAGGACACAGTGGATGTTCAGTTACTGGGAGGATCATCCCAGTCGATGCCTCCCGTCCAACAGGGCATTGCAGCCAAGCAGGATACCAGACCAGGTTCACCTTTCAAAGTCAGCTAAATTTCCTTTGACCCGATTTACCTGATAAACAGAAAATGCCAAATTATTATTTACACTTTGATATAGTGTTGATCTCCTTAGGCCACACTGCCACTCATAAATGAACTATGAACAGAGCAGAAACACAGAAGGAACTGAAGATCTGATATAAGAGAACTTTCTATGTTACAGAAAGTAAAAAGTTGATAACAGCTTATGTTACTACAAGGCCCAAAGGCAAACTTGGGTCCTCGTCCACACTTTTGTTTTCACAATTTCAGCTGTTTACAGTTTTTTAGAAGGGAGAAATTTCCTGCTTCTGTCTTACTGTTTCCAGCTAAAGCTGTTGCTCTCTCTGTGTTGTTCTCTGAGACAGCTTCTCCCTCTAGTGGGCAGTTTTAGCATTGATCTCATAATGGGTGCAGCATATTTAATGACGTCAAGGTGCTTTTTAAAAACAAATCTGGGTATCTTTCTTCTCCCTGTGTAGTTCTACCACAGGTCATGTAAAAGTGACTTTAAACAAAGGAGAGCAGAGTAAGCAAAACATTTATTCAAGAGTAGCACCACTTCATTACTCAAGTAAGTAAAAAAGTATTTTTCTCAAGTACTGTATAGCTATAAACATCACATCTGATTTGGTTTGTATAAAATTATCTAATCCAAGTTATGCATAAATTCTGGAATTTAAAGAACAAAATAAGAGCAAATAAAAAATGTATATCATGACAAAATAACAAATTCTGGCTTAAGAAAGAAACACTTCCAAATTACGCTTTTTCACAACATAAATACAACATGTTAGAACAGGGCAACGTATTTCCAGTGTCAATACTATTTTCTGTATCTTCACTTGATCTCCCAATGGCCAATCATTCTCAGCAGATAGTAAAAAACATTAAGACAAGAACCGTTAACTCAAACTATAAGTTTGTGTCTCTGTCTGGTAAATGTTTGGTTAAAATGTGTTTGTTCTCGCTTAGGTGAAGTAGCTATAGGTGGGTAGAGTAGCCAGAAATAATACTCAAGTAAGACAAGTGTTCAAAATAATTTCCTTCAGTTAAAAAGTATGGTGCAGCAAAACTACTCATAGATGTATATTTCTTCCAAAAACTTACACAAGCAAACATAACTACCCACTACCCACTGTTGACTGTAATAATGTAGCAGCTTGTAGAGGATCAGTGATAATTTCAAGCACAACACAGCAAAGCACCAGTCCATCTTTAACACAAATCTTGTTTAAAATCTATTTAAATGTGTTCTGCTAAAATTATAATTGGGTTGCTGAACAAAATAGCATTGTTTGATACTTGATCTGCAAACAGAGCACTGGCTTGTTTGCAGCAAGCATCATTATTAGACTTTCAACATTAATTATTGTCATCCTGTGCAGTGACGTCTTTAGCTCTGATCTTTCTGTCTTTCAAGTAAGTAGATCCTGTTCACACCTGATGGAGAAAATCCTCCATGCAATGGTTTGCAAAGCTGTTTTCCATTCCTCCTCGAGAAGACAAATTTCATGCTTCTCTCTGCTTGATGAGGTGCTCTTTCTGTTATTTAAGCGCCTTGTGGGGGAAAAAGATGCAGTTAACACTGAAATGGCCCTTGGTTGGATTGTGTTTCTTCTGTTAGTGAGCAACAGGGTTGCACTTGGAAACTTCCATAACTACAATGTGTCACAAAGATGCGTGAAGGATATCAACATGTTCCTTTGGGATTTAAACCAGGACAAACCAAAGGAATATGCTGCTCTCAGTAAGTACTGAAAACTTCCTAATATTATCTTTTCTGTTTGTAACTTTCTTAAGAAAAACTGTGGGTAAGATATCAAGGCAGCACAGAGAGGAGCCTAATTGGTTAATGATTTCATCTGTTTTTTTGTTTCGTTTTTTGGAATTCAGACATTTTCTCAACATAGGCGTTGAGTGGAGATTACATTGGTAATGGGTTTGGTACTGATTTTCAGATTGACCCTCGAATTGTCAGAATATTTTCAGTAAAAAAGCTAGTAAATTCATTGCAAGCCTCGGAGCAATTTAGTTCAGGGACTACTGTCACAAGAGGATTAGTTATTCTTTCCACTGTTGCAAATAAAGTCTGTGCATTATTAGTTTAGTTTAAAAACTAAAATACTTTGACTCTTCAAACCGGACTAGATTATTCTACACTAAAGTATAAGGATACAGGGATAAAGTACTGCACTAAGTGGAGCAGGGATAGAGTAAAAACAGCAATAAAACATGATTCATACACAAGACATATGATACATGAAAACATTACTCAAAGGCAGCTCTAAACAGATGGGGTTTTAGCCCTGATTTAAAAGAACTCAGTGTTTCAGTAGCTTTGCAACTGTCTGGAAGTTTGTTCCAGATTAGAGGTGCATAGAAATTGAAACCTGCTTCTCCATGTTTGGTTCTAATTCTAGGGATGTTGAGTAGATTGGAATTAGAGGATCTGACTGGTCTGGGGGGTTGGTATAGTGACAGTGGATCTTCAACATACTTTGGCGCTAAGCCATTCAATGATTTAAAGACTGGTAAAAGTATTTTGAAGTCTACTCTCTGAGCTACAGGGAGCCGGTGAAACAACTTTAGAACTGGGGTGATGTGCTCTACTTTCCTGGTTCTAGTGATGACATGAGCTGCAGCATTCTGGACAAGCTGCAGCTGTCTAATTGACTTTTAGGCAGACCTGTGAGGACGCTGTTGCAGTAATCAATCTAACTAAAGGTAAACGTGTGGATGAGTTTTTTGAGGTCTTGTTGTGACATCAGTCCTTTGATACTAGAAATATTCTTTAGGTGATGGAAGGCTGACCTTGTTATTGCCTTTATGTGACCCTGGAGGTTAAGGTCTGAGTCCATTACTACACCTATATTTCGGGCCTGATCAGTAGTTTCTAGCTGTATTAACTGAAGCTGTATGCTGACTCTTGATTGTTCCTCTTTAGGTCCAAAAGTAATTACTTCTCTTTTGTTTCTGTTCAGTTAGAGAAATGTTATGGCACATCCATCCATTGATTTGTTCAATGGATTTACTTAGGGTTTGGATGGGTTCAAAGCATGGTTCAAAGTCACCTGGTGACGTTGTAATGTAGAGCTGAGTATCATCTGCATAGTTATGCTAGCTAATCTTATTGGTTGTTATAATCTGGGCTAGTGGGACCATGTAGATATTAAATAAGAACGGCCCTAGGATGGAGCCCTGGGGCACCCCACATGTGAGTTCTGTTCGTTCTAATGAAAAGTTTCCTATTGAAACAAAGAAGTCCGTGTTCTTTAGGTAAGACTCAAACCAGCCAAGTACTGTACCAGCAGTCATTCCAATAATATATTATGATCAACAGTGTCAAATGCTGCGCTGAGGTCCAAAAGTACCAGCAGTCTGTACAACTTTCACGAAGACAGTCTCGGTGCTGTGGTGAGCACTGAAACCAGACTGAAAAACATCAAAGCAGTTGGTCAGTGTTAGGAAGCTTTTAACAGCTAAAACACATGCTTTTCTATAATCTTATTGGTGAATGGAAGATTAGAGATTGGCCTGTAGTTAAATCCAAATTCGAAAATACTTTATTGATCCCAGAAGGAAATTAAGTGTTGTTGTAGCTCATACAATTAATTCTTTAAGGAGTTGTTGTAGATCATGATGGCTGTGGGCAGGAAAGATTTTCTCTGTTGGAGCGAAACTGCTGAAGCCTCCGACTGAAGACACTGTTGTTTTATGATAGTCTCATGAAGAGGATGCTCAGGGTTGTCCATAATTTTTGGGATTTTATGAAAAATCTTTTTTTGCATCATCATATCCAGATGTTCCGCAGTCTTCCCCAGAACAGAACCAGCGTTCTTTATCAGGTTGTTTAGCCTTTTTAAATCCCTGACTCTAATGCTGCTACCCCAACAGATGATGGCTGAAGAGATTGCACTCTCCAGAACAGACTTGTAGAAGATTTGCAGCATCTTGCAGCAAACGTTGAAGGACCTAAGCTTCCTGTAGAAGTAGAGTCTGCTCTGTCCCTTCTTGTAGACGGCTTCACTGTTGCGCCTCCAGTCCAGTCTGTTGTCCAGGTGAACTCCGAGGTATTTATCCTATTCAGCCACCTCCACTTCTTCACCCAAAGATGAGTATTTGACCAGTGAAAGATGATGTATATCTTGCTCAACTTTGATTGGCTGTTTGGACAGAAAGTAGATATATCATCAGAAAAGTAGCCCGAAGCCACTGGACCTTAGAGCAACACAGTCCTTTGACTTGCATTGCATTTTAGTTTGTCTTTTGTAGAAAAGTCTAGATTTAAGTTCCTTTTTTTGTATGTAAACTCTGTGTTCACAATTAAACGGCAAAAAGAATAATTATGCTTGCTGACGTGCACATGTGGAGTACAAAATAACTTTGAGGTCCAGAGCTAGTGAGTCAGCCCTGCTGCACCCTCACATATCTGTTCAGTCTCTCTTTGTAGATCTCACAGTGAACTTGGAGTCGGGTCTACCGCCATTTTCTCTTGGCTCATCAACACTCCCTTTTTTCACGTGAAAAAAGGGAGTGTTGGAATCGCTTGTCCGTGGAGACTTCTTTCTACCTCAGACTACTTTCTCTTTAGTTGGAGCAATGGAATCAATGATGTCTGAGATTTACGCGAGGAAATTATCTACCAACTTGTTTACTGAGTTGGAGATGGGAGATGAGGGAGATGTGGTGGGAGGGTAAATACATTTAAAGGCTTCAACTGAACTTTCCCCGGGAAAAAACTTTTTTACAGTGGTCTCACTGTGGCTAGATAGTTCAGCAGAGATGGTACTTTCAAAGAAAATACAGAAATGGTCAGATAATGCAATATCAATTACCGAGATGTTGGATATATTTTAACCTTTGCTGTTAATTAAATCCAGAGTGTGTCCTTGCTTTGAACTGAACATGGAAGTAAACACTGGATATGGAAATGAGACAACTTTAGCGATGACTACCCACAGGGATCAAGAACCTGGCAGCCCGGTGTTAACTCAGTCCAACAGTCTCAAACAGAAGACACAGAACAACACTACTCCCTCAGTCAAAAGGCACTTAACGGGTAGAACACTCCATTCACAGCTTGACACTGTCTGACTTTAAAGTGCACTGAAACATCTACATCTGCTCCGAGGAAGAAAAAAACAGAAGAAATCCCAACCCAAAACAAAATATATTACTTCCCATGGAATCCCACTGAAAAACAGATTTGCGGCCCTCAGTTCTCTGAAAGACGCTGCAGCCCCGACCAGTCATGGTCAACAGGAGAAATCCAGCCACATGAAGTGGACAAAAAAGAAAGTAAGCAAAATATCTGATAATTCATGATGGTTCAATAAATGGGATCAAAGGGGTCTGTAGCCAGAACAATAGAGTTATCAGCTGCCCCAAGAATACAGTGAGCAGAATCTCAGAAAAAAATACAGATAATCATAGATCAACCCCCGCTGGGGGGTGAGGCGCCCTCGATTCTCCGGATCCATGGCTGGATCCGCCCTGGCGTAGCCAGTTGCCAGCGGAGCCCGTGGGCTCTTCGCTGCAGCCCCCTGGGCCCCTGCATTGTAGCTGCTTGATGTTCCCCAGGGGTCTCCTCTGCTCCTCTTTTTGTGGGGTACGGTCAGCCATGCATTGGTTTGCCTGGGGCCCCTGTACTTTGGGGGTCCTTTGGATGTCTATGACTCTTATCTCCTTTGTGTCTGCGTCAATTCCCAGGGGTAGAGGGATGGCTCCTCACACCAGCTATTGTACACTCGTATGGAGAAAACTTGTATGCATGCTCATACACACACACACACACACACACACACACACACACACACACACACACACACACACACACACACACACAGGTGTGGGGATTCCGGTGTTTACAGATGCATTCTGGGGGGGGGGGGGAGGGTCAACATTTGCTTGCTGTTACCCCACAGCGGCAGTGCAGCTGACATCATACCTACCGGCTAATGTGACATATCACCACTTAGCCAATAGTGATGGAAGATTCAGATTCAAATATAGTGCAGGCTGTATTCAGATTCAAATTGCAGACTGTTAACCTGAAGAGGGCGACAGACTGATGGTTTTAGTCCGAAAATGTATATTTTGAATAAAAAGCATTAATATGGGAAAATAATGACTACACATGTAGACAACACTATTAGACACTCATTTATACAGTTTATCAGCCAAAAAAGTAATATGGGGGTGACTTGCTCTTTAAACCTTTGCTGATAATTAAGTCCAGAGTGTGATCTTGATTGTGTGTTGGTTGTTTGACATGCTGGGTCAGGCCGAAGTTATGAAGAGTGTTTCTTAATGTTTTTGGTTGTCTGTCTTAGGGGATGTCACTATGGATGATGAAATTCCCCATAGTCATAGTCGATACATATTACGGAAAGAAAGTCACTAAAGTCATTGAAGAAATTAGGTTGTGGGGGTTTATATAAAGTTAGTAATAAAGATTTGTCAGGGTCCTTTATCTGTAGAGCTAGATACTGAAAAGAATCAAATATACCTAGCAATACCTTTTTAAAGTTTATTGAGTTATGAGAAACGGTGGCAACGCCTCCACCTGGTCAGTTTCTGCTCTCGCTTAGAAAATTGTAATTTGAAGGAGTTGACTCTATCAATATAGATGTTTCATTATTTACGTCTAAACAGATTTCTGATAGTAATAGAGCATGTAGATTGTGCTCAGTGATTAAGTCATTAGGTAGAAATTACTTCCCTGACAAAGACCTAATATTTATTATGCTAATTTAAGAGGTTTGGTGGTGAGTAGCAGATTCTTCTGACAGGTAATCAGTTTTGAGATTTAGTTTAATACAGTAGATAATACTTTTAATTTTATGGTTTCTCCTACTTATAAGCACCTGGATTACTACTTTCTGGGTGGCCAGGCTCATCTTGGTGGATGATAGGTCTGGAATTAATATCCGGTTCCCTTCTATATCATATGTCTGTTATTACCAGTTGTGGTAGAGGAGAGATACATCTATTATTAGTCACAGAGGCCTGGTGTAGGCCAAGTCTTGGAATAGCTGGTTTCCAATTCTAATTTGAGCCTTCTTTCTATCAGAGAAGGTTTTAAAGGGATATTCATTTGATTAGCTTTTCCAGCTTTGTTCAGATAGTGCTCATTGTCTCTGAAGAGATCTTTTGCGCCACAGGATATTTTACTTTTACCAAAACTACAATCACTGTCTTTTAATCCTTCTTTACAAGTGAAGAACCTGGGTGTGATTTTTGACTCTGAGCTGACTTTTATTCCTCACATTAAAGATATTACTAAAACAGGCTTTTATCAACCAAAGAACATTGCCAGAGTCCGCCCCATTCTCTCTCAGGCCAATACGGAGACAATGATGCATGCTTTTATCTCCAGTAGAATTGATCACTGTAATTCCCTGCTTTCTGGTCTTTCCAAAAAGAGTATCTCAAGTTTACAACTACTACTATGTGTCCTGACGAAGACCAGGAGGTGGGAACACATTACACTTAAATTCACTGCATCGGATCCCCGTACGTTTTAGGATCGATTTTAAGGTTATTTGAATGGTTTTTAAGTGTCTTAATGGTCTTGGGCCTTCTTATCTCTCTGAACTGTTTTTACCATATGAACCTTCGCAGTCTCTGCACTCTTCTGGCAGCCGTCTCCTTGTCACCCCAAAAGTTAGGACGCACACTCATGGTGAGGCGTCTTTCCAGTTTTTATGGCCCTCACCTCTGGAATGGCTGCCAGAGGACCTCAGGTGGTCCATGAACGTTCATGTTTTTAAGAGCAGGCTCAAGACTCACCTTTTTAGCCTAGCTTTTAACTGATTATTATTTATTGTTTTGGTATGTTTTATATGATTATATTTTATCAGTGTTTTACTATTTAATCTAATCACATTAATTGACTGTTTTATATTTGAATTTATCTAAATTCCCGTTCCAGTGTTTCCTCTGTGGGAGCCCTCTGCTCCGTGAGCGGTGGTTGGCTGTAGCTGCCTGGGTGCTCTCTAGGTGGAGCTTGGGTGGAGGTGGGGGTCTCGGCCTTGCCTCCACTGGGCGCCCTGTGTCAGTGCCTCGGCTGCTGCTGTTGATCTAACGCTGCCAGTGCCGATGGTTCCTCTGATGGCGTTTCCTTGCATGGTTAATCTGCACTCGGCCCAATGTCCTTTTTACTGTTGCTTTTAACTGTGTGTGTGCATGGGATTTGGGTTGGGGGGGAGGATGGTATAACTGACTATGCTTTTAAATCTGTGGGGGAGGTATGGGAATGTGGTTTTATGTGGGGTGATTTTAATCTGTAAAGCAATTTGTGATGCAACGTCTTGTATGAAAAGCGCTTTATAAATAAAGTTTGATTTGATTTTAAAATGATTGATAAATCTAATTAAACTTTCAGCACAGATGTTCTCAAGCCATTTGTAAAGCATTCAAAGTCTACTATCTTTCATCATTTCCTGTAGACACTAGTTCGGTGATAAAGATGGATATGTTAAGTCTCTCAAGTTGAGCGAGATTCCAGTAGTAATAT
Source organism: Valencia hispanica (assembly GCA_963556495.2). NCBI lineage: Eukaryota > Metazoa > Chordata > Actinopteri > Cyprinodontiformes > Valenciidae > Valencia > Valencia hispanica. The sequence continues at coordinate 25,819,096 of OY747717.1, read as the reverse complement.
TCCCAGACAGAGTACTTTCTCTTGCATTAGGTTGGAATTTCCTCAGTGTTTTCTTCCTCGGAGTGGGTGTAGAGGTGTTGCTGCGCTGTAGAGCAGACCATTCTTTATCATACTGCCAATGAAGTGTCCTTCCAGTTCAGCGCCTTATTTTGGCTGGGGGCTTATTTTCGAGACCGTTGCACTGAGGGTTGGTTGAAGTTGTGCTGCCAGGCTTTTTCTCACTGTTGGCAATCATCGGCAAAGTCGGCTCATTTCCATATCCAGTGTTTTCTGATGTGGAAGAAAAATATCTTCTTCCTCCAACAAAGATTAGACTGTAGTCTGTTAGGCGTTTTTGGTGTTTAGTAAGTAGATCTGCCAGAATCTCCAGACACCCTCCCACACCCTCCTATGCTTAATGCCTTATAGTATAAAGTAAATCCAATATTATCCTCCTCAGTCCACCCAATGGTGTCTTGAAGTCTAGTCCCACATGGTTAAAAACCATTCACACTGAAGAGTAAAAGGAATGTGGTTGGTTGTCCTCCTCAAATCTGCTCCTCACTGACGTCTTTTTAAACACTCTGATCTCTCCATGACATATTCCCAAGATGCATTTACCAACTAATCAGTTTGAAATTACTTCCACATTCACTTTGAGACGATGAATCTTCATTTCCATAGCATCCACACTCTGGAGCAGTTTGTCAAAGTCTTCAGCTGAGCAGAATGGCATTTTGTTATCCCACAGTCTTTCAAAAAGTAATCCAAAAAGAAATATGGTTAAATACAGTAACTCCAGAGGTTGAGTATATAAAGTACCTACGAAAAAAGTAAAAGAAAAGAAAATAAGGCGAGAGATCAGGAGAGGCTGCTTGTCCTTCAGCAGCCAGCAGTTGATGACTGCTTATGATTAGAATATTTCATCAGACCAATAGAAAACAAGTTTAATACAGAGGAGTGGGTTTACTGAAAAGTATTTTTAATTCCTGCTTAAAGGTTAATTTCTTAAAAAGGTAAATTTAATCTGACAAAAGAGCCTCATCGGTATATATGAAAATCCTTTTGGGCCAGTTTTGACCTATTTTACGTATGTACAAAGTAGATGAACAGCTGACCCAAAATGGTTTGCCATTCTTATGGAAAAAGTATGGTTAGATGTAGAAATTGTACACAACTTGCTAAAGGTAAATAAAAGGATATACTGTGTTCTTCCAGCTGCTTTGTGACTTTATTGGTGGTTGTTTCCCTCCCTTTTAAAAGTGTATGATTCATTTGGAAAGATGGGCAGCAATGTTAAAGATGGTAACATAAACCAGCCTGGTTCGCTGCAGCAGTGTCGCTCTGCCATTAGCTCCAGCTTCTCTGCGCAGTACTGCCAGGTGTTCCTGAAGCAGGTGAATAGTATAAAATACCTTAATGGTTGACAAATGTTAGGTTAGATAAGAACTTTATTTTCTGGCTTTTGTAGGGACCAACCCAGTATTTTGTTGGTATTTGTGTTCCTGACTCCTGCGGGGTAGAAGATGTGAAACAGCTGGTGCTGTGTGGTGAGTGACTCTGAAAACAGATTTTCTATAGATCTTTTTCTCTGTTTTGGTTATTTTCATGTTTTTCCTCACTTGGTACGTATTTGTCTAACAGACAGACTTCAGTTTAACCAGAAGTCCCTCCTTAGTCCATTACCTCTCATCCTGACCAATCAGTCTTCTCAGGAGATGATCATGACTCACTGTTTGGCTGACTCAGTTGCTCCTGATGCATCAGACATCGCCTGCATGTCAGTATATTAGTCATCACCTTTTACCCCAGAAAGTACTCCCAGTACACTGCCAGCTTGTCTTTTAAATGCCGTTGAATTACACTTGGTTCTTTTCCTTCCTCAGGTGTGTGTGTTGTGTAATGTTAGCCATTCCTCTTGTGGCTACCCTCTTCACATCCTTAAGAAGGTCAGAACAGATCAGCATGGTCAGTCCCACAACAGAGTTTTCCCCTTCAAACTTTTATGGAACCCTACAAAGCAATGGCTTGTCCAGCAATGAAATAAATGGCAGAACTTTAGAGGAAGATGGTAAGGTGAATTTTTATTTAAGCTGTTTATATTTAGACAAAAGCCTATACTCTGTGCTTGAGAGTTTAAATGAAGGCAACTGGACTTTTCTTGTTGTCTTGAATACGTTTCGTCTCTCATCCAAGAGGCTTCTTCAGTTCTGAAAACTGGATTGGGAGTATCAGATTTATAAGTCTAAGGTTAAGGCTCACCAATGGGGCTATCGTTATTCCTAATGAGGCTATCAGGGTTGCGTAAGCTTCTAAGCACTAAGCAATCTTGGTGAGATCAACGTTAAACGGTGAAACGACCCTGGTTATGTAACTATGCACGGTTTTGGTCACATGCCTCAATGTGTGAGTTTTGGTGAAACTTTGTATTCAAGACAACAAGAAAACTCCAATTGCCTTCATTAAAGCTGCATTCACACCTGATAGTCCGGTAGACTGTGTTCGATTGGGGACCAAAATTGCAACATTGTTGCTGTTTTTGGCTGGTGCGGTTCACATTCACACTGCTCTTTTTGTTAAACGAACCAAAGCTTTTGAGCAACATGTTTACATCCCCCGCTTGTGGTGGTGCTGCACTTCTTGTTGCGACTGAGGACACTTCCCGTACAGTGAAATGTAAACAAACATGGAGTGGCAGCAGATTGTAGCAGTTTTAGGATTGCTCTGTTTGCTCTGTTTCTATCTTTTTACAGGCAGAATCAGCCCTGCTGGACAGTGTCATTCGCAAAGCTGTCTTTCCAGCTGCTTTCAAACATTCTCCTTGCAGACAACCAGCAAGGGAGTGCTCACCACCCCTTCCTCTGTCCAATGTGAAAACTACGCCTCTCTGAATGGCATACGTGTTCTCAGCTTGCTGTGGATTATATGTGGCCATTCTGCACAGTTCCCAGTAACTAACAACTTGGGTAAGAAAAAAAACCGGCAGGTATCTAAGTCTTATATTATAAATATTTTATTCACATTGTCATGTCTCTGTTGTAGATAACTACAAAACATGGAGGGAAGCAGTTGAAAGCAGCCCAGTGTATGTGCTCACCATCAGTGGGCCTGTTTTTCTGGCTGTTGATACCTTCTTATTGCTGGGGTGAGAATACATTGAAATATTGGTAACCTTATTGTGGGGCATAGAATTACTGCTAACTTCTAAATTTTCTTTTTTTTTTCTTTTTCAGCGGTTTGCTAAGTGCCAGGTCTTTGCTGAGCTCTATCGACAAGGCAGAAGACATTCTGAGTCTTGGTTTGGTTGCAAACTATCTTTTCAAGAGGATTAAAAGGCATAAGCTCATCACTATACTCTGACTATATTACAGTGCCTTTAAAAAGTTCCCCTTAAACATCTTTCAATATTTCATCTTTGGGATTTTGTTTGAGAGACCAACATGGAAGGAAAATTGAATGGGGTTTGCTTGTTAAAACTCAAAAGAATGTATGTCTATCTGTGTCAATACTTTACAATGAAAAGTTCCGATATTTTGGGCTATGTCTTTCCTAGCATTAACAACTGAACATTTGCCCAATCAGCTTTGCAAAATACCTCAAGTTCAGTCGGATTGGATTGAGAGTTCGTAAACTGCATTTTATAGGTCATGCCACAGTTCAGTTAAACTTTCATCCGTCCTTTGACTGTTCTTTTATGACACTTGGCCCTGCTTTGATATACACCATTCCCCTGTAGCTCTAGTTGTTCACTTTGGATCCTCGGTTCTGCTCTTACGAGGTAAACCTCTTCTTATTCATTATATTGATTGATTTACAACCTTAGCCTCTAAGGTTTTCTTAGCTTCATTCCTGACCTGTCTATTGTGTTCCTTGGTCTTCACAATGCTGTTTGTTCACTAATATTCTCTAACAACCATCTAAGACCTTCACAGAACAGCTGGATTTATACTAAGGTTAAATTACACACTTAGACTATTTGCTAAATTATTTTTTGGATTTTAATCAGTCGTATTATAATAAAGTAACACAAAATTCTGGTTTACTTGGTGTTGGTCTATCACATAAATGGCAATAAAGACATTAAAGTTTGTAGTTGCAACAAAATCTCAAGTTTTAGAAGTGAAAGGCATCCAGGATGTGTTTTTGTACAGTAAATCAAAAAACCTGACAGGTCTTACCGAGAAATGAAAGGTTATATTTCTCTCTTCATCTTCCTGCTTCAGGATTCAGCCTCTGCATCTGTTTACAATGTGTTTCACCATCAGCCTTATCTCTTTGGTCCGTTGGGGACCCTACTGGTTCCCATTTGTAGAAACGTTGATGGACTGTAAGGCATACTGGTGGGCTAACCTACTGCTGATTAGCAATCTCCTTCCAGTCCATGAGATTGTAAGTTTTAGTAGCTCTTTATATCTCTGCACATTGTATTTCAACTCATATTTGTTTTTTTATTATAGCTTTCCTCCCCATATCTCTCCTCAGTGTATTCCCTGGACATGGTACTTGTCTCTAGACTTCCAGTGTTATGCCACTACCCCGCTGTTGGTCTATATTTACAGACTGTATGTCTATATCTTTTAACATCATCCCAAACAACATATAAACTAGAGTAATAACCTTTTCCATTCTGTCTCTTCTGTTTCAGTAAAAGGAGTATGTTTGTCATTGCTGTAGGGGGTCTTTTGGTGATTACTACCGTGATCAGTGCCGCTATAACTGCACACCTGCACCTCCCAGTCTTTCAACCATCTACAATGTAAGCCCCCGCTATGATGATCCGTCCAAATAAATTAAGATTTTCAGTAAATAACAGAAAATGTACCTCCTCTTTTAAAATCCACATGCTAACCTTCAAGAGTTTGTCTTTGCAGAACATCAGACAACTATGTATTGTATTACTATGTGAAACCCTACACAAGATATGGACCATTTCTAATAGGGATCCTAACAGGAATTTACCTGACAACAAAGAAAGATCAACTGTTAAAGGAAAAGGTGAGTTGATTAGATTTTCCATTCTTGCAACATTTGAGAAGCCTTCATAAAATGAGTAGAATTTAATAAAATACAAAGTAGGGCTGCACAGTGGTGCAGTTGGTAGCACTGTTGCCTTGCAGCAAGAGGGTACTGGGTTCAAATTCCAGCCTGGGGTCTTTCTACATGGAGTTTGCATGTTCTCCTTGTGCATGTGTGAAACCCCCCTGGTACTCTGGCTTCATTCCACAGTCCAAAAACATGACTGTTCGGTTAATTGGTCTTTCTAAATTGCCCTTAGTTATGAGTGTGTGTCTGTCTGGTTGTTTGTCCTGTGTGTCTCTGTGTTGCCCTGCGATGGACTGACAACCTGTCCAGGGTGTATCCTGCCTCCAGCCCTCCTGTATCCCTGCATAGGATAGACTGTATAGATAATGGATGGATGGATGGATGGATGGATGGATGGATGGATGGATGGATGGATGGATGGATGGATGGATGGATGGATGGATGGATGGATGGATGCCATCCAAGAAATGCTTTGTATATTCTCTTCTTTTCTATTGGAAGTAAATTTGATTCATTTTGAGTTATTTTAGTGTCTGATGTAAATCTTTTGTACATCCACTGAATGTTTCCTAAATCTGTTGGTTATTTTCTCCACATTAACATAGAGGAACTGTAGCCCTTCATCAGAACAAATTACCTCGGTATCAAATGACGCATTCAAAAGGGTTACAATTATTCATTCACCATTATTAGACTGATGTGTTTGCATGAGCATGAATCCTGGACATGGGTGCAGTTAACAGAATGATCACAATATTTCAAGGATTCAAGGAACTTTTATTATCATACCATCTCACATCACATGTGATGGTATGAAATTAGGACTCAGGTCCGGAATTATAAGCCATTTAAATTAAATTAGTGGGACATTTTTTTTAAATAAATGTAATAAATAAATAAAAATAAATGTGCTCTACAGGACACAGCTGGAGTTCAGCAGTCTAACAGCTGCAGCGAAGAAGCTGTTATTGAGCCTGGTGGTCTTGCTCTGTATGCTCCTCAGCCGCCTGCCTGAGTGAAGGGGCTGAAACAGGCTATGAGCCGGATGGGTGGAGTCCTTCAGGATGCGGAGGGGCCGTCCCCTGCATCGGGACGTGTAGAGGTCCGAGGTGGTGGGAAGCGCGCTCCCTACAGTCCTTTGTGCAGCTTTCACCACCCGCTGCAGAGCCTTCCTCTCAGCAGCAGTACAGCTGCCGTGCCACACGGTGATGCAGGTGCAGATGACGCTCGCCACTGCACAGTGATAGAAACTCATCAGGACAGAGCTTCCAAGTCCAGTTCTCCGCAGCTTCCTCAGGAAGTAGAGACGCTGGTGGGCCTTCTTGACAAGACGTGAAGTGTTGGCATTCCAGGTGAGGTCGTTGGATATGTGCACACCCAGGTACCACTGCACCAGGTTTTCCACCTCCTCTCTGTATTTTCGGACTCATCGTTGTTGAGGATGCGTCCCACTACTGCTGTGTCATCCGTAAACTTAACTATATGACAGCTGGGGTGTCTCGCTGAGCAGTCATATGTCAGCAGAGTGAACAGGAGGGGGCTCATCACACAGCCCTGTGGTGAGCCTGTCCTGAGGGTGATGAAGGAGGAGATGGTGTTGTGGATCTTAACAGCCTGAGGTCTATTGGTCAGGAAGTCCAGGACCCAGTTCGCCAACGTGGGACTCAGTCCGAGGGAGGAGAGCTTCTGCACCAGCGTCTGTGGGATGATGGTGTTGAAGCCTGAGGAGAAATCCAGAAAGAGCAGACGGACATAGGAGTTTCTGCTCTCCAGATGGGTCAGGGCTGTGTGGACCACCGATGAAATGGCGTCGTCAGTGCACCGATTTTTCCTGTAGGCATACTGGTGGGGGTCCACAGTGATATCGATGGCGTATTTGATGTGGGTCATGACCAACCTCTCGAAGCACTTCATGACTACCGGGGTTAAAGCTATGGGCCGATAGTCATTCAGGCTTGTCACTGTGGAGCACTTGGGGACGGGGACAATCGTGGGAGTCTTTAAGCAGGTGGGGACAGATGACAGTGACAGTGAGGTGTTAAAGATGTCTGCCAGCAACTCAGCCAGCTGGTGTGCACAGTCCCTCAGTACCCACCCATGGATGTTGTCGGGCCCTGCTGCTTTGTGAGGGTTGATACACTGAAGGGTCTTCCTTACATCTGCTGTGGTCACACTGATGGGCGCGTCACCAGGTGGTGGTATAAGTTTGGTGCTGGGGGAGACATCAGGGAACTCAAAGCGGGCATAGAAATGGTTGAGTGCATCTGGCAAGGAGGGGTCTCTTGGGCATTGTACATCCTTGGTGTTGTAGTCTGTAATGTATTTAATGCCCCTCCACATGCGCCGAGGGTCATTGGTGGTGAAGTGACCCTGGATTTTCTGGGCGTATGTGGCTTTGGCCCTCGTAATGCCCGCAGTCAGTCCTTTTCGGGCCTCTCTGAGTGCTGATGCCTCACCTGCCTTGAATGCAGCATCCCTAGCTTTCAGGAGAGCTCTCACCTCAGAGTTCAGCCAGGGTTTCTGGTTCGGATAGCAGGTTATTATCCTGGTGGTGGTGACATCATCAGCACATTTGGAGATGAAACCAAGGACAGATGATGTATATTCCTCCAGGTCCACCTCTCCTTCATGTGTAGCTGCCTCTTTGAATACCTGCCATTCTGTGCACTGAAAACAGTCCTGGAGCACACAGGCCGCATCTCTGGGCCACACAGTGATCGTGTTCTTCGTTGGCCTGATACGTCTCAGCAGGGGGCGGTATGCTGGCGCCAGCAGGATGGAGATGTGGTCGGAGAGGCCAAGATGGGGGCGAAGAAAAGCTCTATATGCACCGCGGACGTTGCTGTACACACAGTCCAGAGTATTTTCTCCGCGTGTAGGAAAGGTGACATGCTGGTAAAGCCTTGTCCGTCAGTTTCACGTGGTTAAAGTCCTCCGCAACCACGTAAAATGCCTCCGGGTGCTTTCTTTGCAACAAGCTAATGGCTCCTTTGATGCTTTGTCCGCATTTGCACCCAGTCGAATGTAAACAATAGTGACGAACACTGCAGTTAACTCTCGTAGCAGATAAAACGGCCGACATTTCACATTCATAAGCTCTATCGCCTCAGAGCAGGAGCTTTTCACAGGTCCACAGTTCGTACACCAACCTTCATTCACGTGCACACAGAGTCCTCCCCATGTTTTACCCGACCGGTGGTCGCGGCCCGCTCGGAAAAACTGAAGTCCTTCGATCTGGAAGGCTGAGTCTGGCATGTTGTTGTTGAGCCAGGTTTCCGTTAGGCAAAGAACAGCACAGTTCCTCATCTCTGTAAAAACACTCAGCCTCAGACATAACAGGTCCAGTTTGTTATCCAGTGAGCGGACGTTGGCCAGGAAGAGAGTTGGTATCGGCGGTCTCCTAGCCTTTAACTGTGCCAGCGCACCCGCCTGCTTTCCTCTCTTCTGTTTTCAGGCACATCGTTTCCTCTTGCTAAAAGTGCCCACAAAGGGCAACAAATGAGGCTTAATTCCGGGAGCTGGAGAACCCGCTGCAACACTGTGCACCGCCATAGCAACAGAGATTTTGCTATGGCGAACAATATTTTTGGCTACACCTCATTAAAAGATTTATTTAAGCTGAATTTGGTTTTGTGTTATTTGTGGTATTCAAAGATGTTCAATCATAATTGTCTCTGGTGCAGTAAGATTATCTTAAATAGGATCATGTACATTAATGATAGTTTTCTCAGCATCCTCAGCCTTGGGTAACATTGAGTATCTCTTTCCTTAGTTCTTCTGTCTGTTCCATGTTGATGGAAAGATACCAGTTCCTTTATTTTATCAGAATATGGTCATATTTTTAAAGTGTTTACAACGTGTATTGGAACTAATGGCCAGCCGTTTTGGCTGAGATGGAGCAAATGGATTGAAATTATTGTACTTTTACCGTAGACTGCATATAAAATGGACGGAGCCTTCGTGACGTCACTCATAGGTTTCTGAAGAGCATTGAGAATTGAAGCCAACTGGACGGTTCCTACCACCACCAACTTGGCCGCGTCACGCGTCTCGTCACACAAAATACAAAAAATGGCCAAAGAGGTGGAACTGAGAGTGGCTGTGAGGGTAGGGGTGGATGATTGACATTCTGAGTCTCACAAGCCAGCTGAGCTAACCCGTAGCTAACCAAAGCTAACAGAGGTTAGTTAGCACTTTTAGCCAGAAAACCGCAGTTGATTGTCTCTGCTACCCCTCTGCTTTCTAGGTAGATTCAATAATTTTGTCAAATAAAAGCATGAAGCCTTGTTGGTCCATAACTTTCACCAAAACTATGTGAATTGTAATCAAAACAAGTTTTAATAATCATTATCTAAAGAAGAAATGTGATCATTTCAACCCTTTTTGACCAAGCAGCAGTATCTTAAATGGACAGCAGAAACCTAATTTCAGCCAGATATTTCTTGGATGGTCTGTTAGTGTAGTCATTACCACAGCAAGCCATCTTGTCCAATAAGTGCACGATTAACATCCAAACAGGAATAAACATTGCACACACAACTGATGTTCCAGTTCAGAAGAACAAAATAGCCTAGACTGTTAACGTGAGTCTGAGGCTGAAGGCCTTTTCTGGAGCAAGCACGGGGGAGCAAGCCGCTAGCCATCAACTCTAGCACTGATGACTCATCTGAGAGCAGTCAATCAAAATATAGGTAGTCTTTACATTGTGATTACTTACTGTTAGGTCTGAGGAGTTTGGATAAAATAATTGATTTTTTTTTTTTTTTTTTTTATTTGTTCTCCACTCTTTCATGTTAAGTTAAACACCAACAAACGTCCAACTTCTGATGGTGTTGATGTTTCCACAGAAGTGTAAATAATGTTTAACAATGATTGGACAATCACATATTCCATCCAGAGGACCCTAATTTCACACCCAGTTACAGGTATTGTGAGTTATTTTTATTTTTTGGGGGGGTGGGGCAAGAGGAAACATTTTGATGTTGTAGACTGATAAATATAGGCAGGAGAGGAAAATACTCTGAGCCAAAGAATTAGTGTTCATTTAAGGATTAATTAAATCTTGCACAATTATAGGGGGAAATAACTTACAACACGATATTCAGATTTTTTAAGTGAGGTTTAAATAATTAAAACATCATAATTAAAATCATCATCAAAACTATTCCAGTCCACACAGCAGGCCAGTAGGTGGCAGTAATGCACCTCAAGTTGTTTGCAAACCGCAATAAAGTCGGAAGAAGAAGAAGAACACGTCTAATAAATCAGGTGGCTAGCCTAGGAATGCTAGTGACGAGCCAATCCATTGCTATTGCCAGCCTATCCATGCTAATGGCAAGTGGAGGGAGTAGTAAATCCATTGGGTGGCTAGCCTAGGAATACTAGTGGCGAGCCAATCCAATGCTCTCTCCCTCTCAGTTGCCAGCGCCAGTCTCTCAGTTGCCAGCGCCGGTCTCTCAGTTGCCGATGCCGGCCTATCAATAGTCAGATCAGTTATAATAATAATAATATTTAAGTGTTCGTTTCTGGTATTTCTAAAGCCACCTTTCTGGTTTCTCTGTGACCTTTATCTGAAAAAGGCAGAGCAATATTTAAAGAGCAACCCACCTCAAATCAACTTTTTTTTGCTGATAAACTGTATAAATTAGTGTCTAATAGTGCTGCCTACATATGTAGTCATTATTTTAGCATTTTAGTGCAGCTTATGTGGAAAATAAATTTTCTGCCTAAAACCATCAATGTGGTGCCCTCTTCAGGTTAAAAGTCTGCACTACATTTGTATTTTAGTAAAGGCAGCCGAATCGTGGCCACGCCTCCGTAGCGTTGGAGTCAGTCACAGACCAGACCTCACCCTCCGTGCATCCCTCGGCCCTCCAAGCAACGCCTCCTTTTGGCGCATTTTTCAAACAGGAAATGTGCGTGGAGTAAGACTCTGGTAGGGGGTAGAGGCCTCCTGTTGGGATTCATTTTCCACAAACTGAATGAACTGCATCTCCCAACATCCCTTTCACTGCCCTCAAAGCTTTCTCATTGGTCTGTGGCCAGTGATGACATCACAGTTGATAAAGGGGCACAGAACATGAAATCACTGTCTTTCCCCTGCTCATCGCTGAGCTGAATGGAAACGCTCAATTGATTTGCTAGCAACTGTCCCTCTTGTGTTCCGACCTGCTGGACCAGGAAAGAACTCTCCTGAAAACTTTTAATTATTACCTGCCAAGCTATCCGGCTTCCCATTTGTGTATCTAGGAAGTCTGATGGCATCTGAGCTATACCAAGATAGCTTTCTGAACACAGGCCTGATTCTGGTCATTGCCTACATTTGGACGCGTCCATCTCTGACCTCGGCTGTGCACGGCCGCTTCTACTACCGTTTAAACATTTTTGTTCCCTTTCGAATGGTAAGATGCCATTTATTTGCTTTCTGAGTGGTTTGACAAAAGTTTGTAGGCTACTGTTTCTACAGTTGTGATTGTTATCATTGATTGGCATACATAATTTGAATCACAAGCAGGGATAGGTTGGTGTTGAAATTCAGTCCGGGAGCTTGGAAGTTTCTTTACCTTGGCTGGGTCGTGGATCAATTTCTTCTTTTTTTCATGAATATCTCAAACTTTCTGGCGGGGAGGCAACCTATATTTGGAAGCACTGTGATGTTAGGTGGCCTTCCATTCAAAGCATAAGAGAGCTACTGACGTCTGGTATGAGCTAGCAAATTATTTCAAAATAGCTGACAGCAGAATCCAGTGCAGCAGCTAGAGGTGGGAATCATTCTCAGCTGCACAGTAGTGCTTACAAAGATCTTCCTAAAAGGAAGATGCCTTACTCACGTGCACAAGCAAACACACTGCGGGATCATGACAGTGGCTCAACCGCGGCTGCTTTTGGAGTACAAAAACAAACATTCTGGCCACCGATCTAGAACAGACCTGGTCGTTCAGAAAAACTCCCGGACCTCCTTCTGACCAGCCCGCCCCTGAAAGAATTTCAGCTTTCAAATAATGGATATTATGATGTATAATATGTGAATAGAAAGGATGTCAACCCGGAGGTATGTAACACACTGCCAACGGGACGTGAAAACGCCAAAGGAACAAATAAAAACTGCGCCCCTCCCCCCAAAATAAGCCACGGTCTAAATCTGTCATGCTAAATGTAATTTTCTCAGCCATTTCTGATCAGAAATATAGAGATAATTTTAAGGTTCCTAAAATGTAGTTTGTACCTTTTAACTAAAACTCACCTTCACATTTCTGTGCTTATTTTTTCATTCAGTGGCATGCAGCACTTGGTTGGTTCTGCTGTTTTTCCCTGATGATTTTGCTTATTGGACTGGCCTACCTCTTGAAAGAAACCCCAGCCCACCCATCTGTGGCCCATGCTCTATATCAGGGGCTGCACAGACCAGTCTGGGCCATGACTGTGAGTTGGATCATACTGGCATGTGAGGAGGGCCATGGAGGTTCGAACAAATCAAATTGCATCTATGATTTTAAAAAGCGTGCATATTTCATTATTCTTATTTGTTATTTTGTTACTTTTATCAAGAACTGCAGCACAGATATTAGATTCTGTTTATTTTTAAACTCTAGGTATTGCAGTACGCACTATAGTATTAATAGAGGAAAAGAAAGAACTGACATCCTGTCTTTCTACACCAGTTCTTGTGTGTTTGTTTCTCCAGGTTTTATCAGGACATTCTTGTCCTTTGGTTTCTGGGTTCCTCTTTCCAACATTAGCTTTGCCTGTTATCTGATACATCCAATCTTCATCATCCTCTACAATGGCTTGCAAGAAACGCCGATCCACTACACAGACATCAACTTTGTGAGGGTTTCATCTTCGTCATTTAATAACCAGCCAACATTCTTGCTGCTTTCTTCACATCTTTCCACCACTGGGTGTCTTTTCTCTTCAGATGTACCTGTTCCTCGGCCATCTGCTGCTAACTCTGGTGGTCAGCTGTGCTCTCACTGTGTTGGTTGAGAAACCCTACCTCTTCCTGAAACACAGAAGCATCTAGAGAAAGTGTCTTAAATAATGCAGCACCATTCACATATTTTGGCATCCCTATAGACTTGACATCAATTCAACTTTTTCTTCAGTGGCATAGCCTCAGCTTGTTTTAAACCTTGCTATCATTACCCTGAGTGTAGAAACAGACAGATTTAGCTTAGTAGATGTTTTCTTGATGTGATTTACTTGCATGTGAAGATCAAAATATGTCTGCCTTGTTTATATAGCAGGTTTGTCTGTTTTTCTCATTCTGAAGAGTGGTTAAGAGAAGTGGGCAACCTGTATTTACATTGCAGTGAAACAAAAAGTCACTGATTAAAAATGTTACTTTACACTGTAAAAAATTAGGACACCCCATAAAAGTCTGTTTTTCTAGAACATATGGACATATAGATTATTAATATCAATTTGAACAATCCTTTTCTGGGTGTTATGCTACTGCAATAAAATATAAATTTATTTTAGGCATTTACATATCTTTACCATGGATTCCAATGTATGTTGAGTGTCATATTCATGCAAATAAATATATTTTAAACCATTACTGTATAGTGTGTGTGAATTATCTCTGCCATTACCTTCATTCAAATCTGATTTTACATTGCCTGTTTAATAGAATAGAATAGAATAGAATAGAATAGAATAGAATAGAATCATCCTTTATTGTCCCAAAAGGGGGAATTTCGGCTGTAACAGCAGCAAAGTGACAGATAATGGAAGCAACAATTAATGCTATTGATTGATTGACATCGACTTTTGTAAATAAAACTCTAAAATTGTTTTTTGCATCTTAACAGTTTTGTGATTTTTTTTTTTCTTTCTTTCAACTTTTTCTTTTTACAGCTTTTACTTTTGTCACTTTATTAGGCCCGAGCAGCAAAGCGCTGGGAAGGCCTATTGTAACTGTACTGTTTCTTTTTTTTCTCTTCGTCAATCAAATGGCTTTTTGGAGGCCTGAACATATATGAAAAATCACCAAGTTCATAATGTGAAGTGTGCATAAAAATGTAGCATTTTAATGGAATTTAAAAGGGCTGTGGCCAATTGGCTCAACAGCGCTCCCTGAAGTTAACCTGCCCCACATGGTTTAACGAAGACATTTGAAACTTGGTACAAATTTAGAACTGTCAAAGACTAACAAAAAAGTGTCATAATGTCAAAGTCATAAAACAAAGTCTGCTGTGAAACACCCATATTTTTTACCCTTGACCTAAACAACATGAAACTGAACTGTGACTGTAAACAAGCTGGGGTAATTTGCTGTCCAATACTGAGTGTTTTCAAAAGACGGTGGGGCTGTAGCGGTGTGGCGAAGTCCAGTGTCACGCCGTGGCCATACTTTTGGCTCTAATTTCCAGAAAAATCATCTGATCTGAACCACATTCAACACGATGAATGCTAGTCACTACTAGTCACACCTGAAAAATATGTATGATAAAATCTGGTGGGCATGGCTTATTTCTTCCACAGCACCCCCGAGAAATCTTAGAACAACCAGGCCCAAGCCATATTTTATCCAAGGATTATGAAACTCGGTATACTTATGTAGTGTCTCAGGACCTAAAAATACATCTCTTGGAGCCATGGTCCAACTCCACAGGAAGTCAGCAATTTTGGATCAAAGCTGCCATTTTCTGCCATTTACACATGTCGTGTTTGAACGAACTCCTCGTACAGTTTTTGACTTAGAGACTTTAAAATTTGTGAAGATAGTCTTAAGGCATTGGGGATCAAAAGCTATCAAAACATTTTTGCTGCGTTAAAGCATATGGGTGTGGCCAAGCCTCAAAGCATGGCTTCTCACCATAAAAGTAGATAGTGTACTAACTTCCACACACAAAGTAAAAGCTGTACCAAACTTCCTGTGTCATCACATACCAGCACTGAACACATTCATATGCTCATTTGCAAATGTCACCTAAGCCCCGCCCCCTGAGAACAGGAACTGCAATGTTTTCATTACAAAGGTCCATATTTGACTCCTTTTATCTAATCAACATCTAGCTGTGGCCAATTACTGAAAACAAGTTGTTGTAACTTGGTTCCCAGAACTAAAAGATTTAGAAATGGGGTGTGGCTGTAATGGCATGACGAAGCCTCATATCACGCCTCGGAATTATGTTTTGCTGTAATTTCCACATACATATTCTGATCTGCACCAAATTCAACAAAATGGATATTAGTCCAACCCCTAACGGATATGTATGCAAATATTTTGTGGGTGTGACCTTACTCATGCACAGTGCCCCCTAGAAGCATTAAAACAATCAACCACATTCTCTCAACTAGGATTGTTAAAACTTGGTACATATTTATAGTTTATGAAGACCTTTTAAAGTCTTTTGAAGCCAGGGTCCATACCCCACAGGAAGTCGGCCATTTTCTGCTTTTTGAAAAAAATTTCATGCAGATTTGATCCGCAGGCTCAGTGGAAGCATTGAGGTGACCTTGTGGTGGCTTTGAGGGGACAGTGCGTGAGACCCGCGGTCGCGTCACAGGCCAGAGCAGCGCTAAGCCAAGAGGGCCGTTCGAGGCTGCTTGCAGGTTTAATTTATGTTTTTTTGTAGCATTAAGCCTCTTAGCAGCAGGTCCATCCAGCTCTATTACATAATTGCTTTGAAAAATAATTAATTCCTCCTTTTCTAGTTGAGCCATGTTTTTTGATGATTATTCCCTCTGCTGTTGGATGCTCTGCAGCTGGCAGTATTTTTTCTCTTACTTTTTTATTTTTCGTACAGCTGTTTTGAAGTGTAACTTCGGCAACAATTTCTTTTTCTTTTTTTTACAATTGGGAGCAGCTGATGAGCATCTCAGTAGCTCAAATAATACCTGAACTATGACTGCATGTCCCAGAAAAGATGAAAAGGAGGCTAAATGGATGCAAAGCAGGACCAAAGAGCTGAGAGAGAAGGATCATATTCTCGACTCCAATGTCTCTGGTCGGCTTTCTAACAAAATGGCCAGACAGAGATGTTAAGAGGAGCAGCAATAGCAAATGAGCTGAATTAGCAGTACTTGCCAACTACTGATGGTGTCTTTCAGGACGTTACTGTGGAATATCATTTCTGCTGCATAAAAATTGAGCTGTTAGCATATCATGACAGTCATGAGACTGTTATATAGAAAACCTCTTCTGTCAGAGGCCTCTTGAGATTCGTTGTAAGACTGACTACGACAGGAGATCCTTCCTGCCCACAGGATCACCATCCGCAATGACTATTTGAAGATGCTTGGATGATATGACTTACAACAACACTGAATTTACCTTTGGGATTTATTTAATTAATTATTAATATTGGGATTAATAGTATTTTTTATTTATTACATTTATAATATATTTAAAAAATTTTATTTATTTGAATTTAAATTGCATTATACCCTGCCTTTTGTATCCTTTTTTCAGCAATATTTTATTTTCTCCTTGCCTTTCCATCCAGCTTTTACTTTGAAGACTCAAGACTGTTTGAGATTATTTTTTTGTGAACGCTCATAAACACACGTTTCTTAGTCAGGAATGATTACAATTTTTTTACAAACATCATTTGAAATCCTGTTACATTACATAGTTTTGTGACATTTAGAATTTATTTTAAAACAAATTAACAATTAAGATGCCTCTTAAATAATTAGCCTGGTTTTTCTATCTAACTCATTTTTGATCTCTCCTTTCTATTAGTGTACAAGAATACAAATGACTTCACTGCACTTCTTCTATAAGAAGGTCATGGCCATTTACCAGACACTGACTCAACTAAAGAGACAATAACAAAGGGGTTTAGTTACGAGTGACGTCAAACACAGCCACGTTTACAGCCTTCTCAGTTACAGTGTATGTAGAGCAGCAGCTTTGTTGTGCATTGCATTGAGCTGACACAATCTTAGTGAGCAACTTTAAAGACAAGCTGATGCTACAACTGCTGCTTGGATTTTTTTTCATCTTTCTAATATTTCCATAATAAATTGAGCATACTGAAATAAAAGCCTTATCAGAGTTTAAAGCTGCCACATGTCATGTTAAAACCAGAAAGTTGACAAATGAAAATCCAACATCTGTTATGTGCCTTGTCCGACTTAAACTGTTGCTATTCTTCATGTTTTTATTAAAAATGCAACACGAGCAAGCAGAGAAAACTTTGTGTTATAATTTGTGTGCATCTGTGGTGGCATCCAAGTTCCATTCAGTTAATTTTCACCAAAGCAAAATATGGTTACACCTCTCATGACTTCCACTTGTCAAGCCTGTGGCTATTAGAAAGCAGCTCGAAGGCCAGTCTGAGGCCGGTCTGTGTATAAATTTTGCTTGCTTTGGTAAGATTATCCTTTCCATTTAATGACTACACGAGACCACAAGGACACAGTAACTTCAGAGGCTCGCAACAACCATGCTCAAGATGCATGAAGCTATACGAGGGTCCCACTCAAAGGTTCTATTTTTGACCTTATATGGAGAAAGGTCAAATTTGTTGGCCTTAGAAGTCAATAAAAAGTCACAACTACCTCACAGATGAACTTAGTCTAATAATATTTAATTAGTTGCCTGGTAGAGTTACAGGGCAAAACAAGAACAGGTGAATGGAAATAAGTGTTACACAACGGTACAACACAGTTTTAGCAGTTTGTCTCACCCTCCTCCTCCTGCTCCGAAACAATACATTTCGATAAACGTATTGTTTGGCGGCACAAAGCTAGTACATACCTGAGGACAATATTAAACTATACAACCATTTAAATTATAAATAAATCAACGTTGGATAGTTTACCATTAATTCAAAAATCTATTATTCTCTACCTTTGCCATTGAAGAATAAATTATACAATATTTCTCACTATTGTGACTTATTTTCAACTAGATTAATATAACATCTCATCCTAAGAGTAGGAGTAGATCACAACAATATTTAAGGAACCAAATCAGAAAACAAGCGCAAATAAAAACTAAAACAATAACATGCTATGGGGATTTTTTTAATCAGCTGAGAATAAATGAAAGGGTGGATGAAATTAAATACAGGACAACACTGCAAGGAAACACTTTTAGAGGCTGCAAAAGACTGATGCCGAGGTTCACCTTCCAGCAGGACAATAACAGTAAAGTTCCGACTAAATCCAATCAAGAATCTTAGGCAGACCAAAGAACTGATGTTCAAAAATGCTCTCCTTCCAATATGAACTGGAGATATTTTACAAAGAAGAATGAGTATAAATTACAGCCTACATCTGCAAAGCTTGTGGTGACATACAAAAAGACTTGTAGCTGTAAGTGCAATGAAGGAAAGCTCTTCCAAGTATTGACTGAATGCAAGTACACGCCACCATTTATCACATTTATTAACCACATTACGTGGATCTATCACATAAAAATCCTCCCACAATACATTGGAATTTGTTGTTGGAATGTGACAAAAAATAATGTATTCAAGAGGTATAAATACAGTGCAGTGCTTGCATTTAAAACATACCAGGTTTTAAATGTTCAGGATCAGGTCATGTTCACAATATCAGGTAACTAACTTTGTACTTGTGGGGGACAACATCTAAAAATAGCCCCAAACCCCGAGACCGCCGGCTCTGCCTGGACTCTAACTGAAGTCCTACATCATAGGTCTATTTCCTCCACGGCACTGCCATGAAATGGGTATGTACTATTTCTTTACCTGGAAATCCCCCCCACAGACGAGACAAGGGTTTTAATTATAATAATGTTATCAGATTTGACTCAGTGGTGGGGTAGATCGTCATTTGATTATGGCTTTATGGCTGAGACAAACACGCTGCTGCTGCATGATTCACATTTTATTGAGCATCAGCTTTCATCTCCTACATTAAACTGGAACGATAATGCTAATATTGTACCTTTATTTTGTAATTTGTCAGATTTGAGACACAGTTTTTAGCTGATATAATTATGTTTAGTGTTCACTTTTCAACCTGAAACAAGCACACCCTTTAAAGGTAGATTGGTTCTGAGTCAGACGGAGAAGAAGAAATGTAAATTGCTTTCAGTTGTTGATAGCTGTATAGATGGCCAGTACATGTCCAGCTCTTTTTGCTTTAAAACATTAACACTAGCAGAAAATCTGATCTAAATGAAATTACAAATTTCAGATATTAAACCATGTTTGTTGTATAGCACATATAGATGCTTAAAAATAAAAGCTTGATCTCCCTTTAGTCACAGCAGTAGTAAATAATTTAGAACTTGCTGAATAGTATAAGCTACATTTATTTGTAATGCTTGCATTTTGGACGTTTCCAAATATTAGAACGACAAAATGTTTTCTAATTTCAGCTTGAAATTCTTTTATATTTGCAGTTTGCACTCAGAGGTTGAGGTGTGCGTTTCACAATAAACATCTATGGGTGGAGCGCTCAGTCAGATGTTCTTGAGGCCGAAATGTGACAAATGCAGGTCAGGAGTGAAGATGAGCTGGTATTTTTCCAGTAACTCAGCTGCCAGCTTCCATCTTATATATCAGAGTGAATGTTTTGAAACCACTGCCCCCCCCTCCCAATGCTTCATATCCACCCGTCACACATGTGACCCACTTTCTAAAAACAGTTTGGATAATTCATAAAATGTAATTTAAAGACAGGATGCTGAGATTGACGACTCTTTTAAACTACGTGTAGCTGAAAATAATTCAAGCATCTTTGAATGTAACTCCCAAGGGCTTCATCCAGCTCTATGACAGTAAGGTGGAAAAGTTTACCTGTTTAAGATGAATTTCAGAATATTTAATTGCACAGACTTCAAAGGGTTTTATTGGGATTTTTTTTAATGATAACTAAACGGGGGGCATGGAAATAAAACCTGTTTCATCTTCTTTGCAGATAGTTCAAGATCAATCAGATTGGGTGAAGGGCATCTGTGTGCAAATCAAGGGGTGTGCCCAGATTATCAATTGGATTTAGGTCTGAACTTTGACGGGGCCATTCTAACACATGAACAGGCTTTTATCTAAACTGGGACATTGTTGCTCTGTCTGCATATTTAAGTGTTGATATCTGGCTACAGTCTCAAGTCTTTAGCAACCTCCCACAGGTTATCTTCTAATGTTGTTATGCATCTAACTCCATCGTCAAGTCTGACAGGTTCAGTTTCCCTGCAGAACTAAAGCGTCCCCACAAAAGGCTGTTGCCACTGCCATCTTTTATCCTGGAGATGCATGTATTCAGTATGATGTGCAGTTTTCTTTTTTCACCACATGGCATGACCTTAAATAAAAACTTACATTTAGCCTCATTTTCTACATGGCTTGTTTCACACTGCAAACAGAATTCCTATTTATGTCTCACCTTAATTCTGGCTCTTTGCAGCTGAGGTAAATCCCTGATGATGTCAGGTTAAAGTTCAGAGTCTGGTCTAAAAAACAGCAGTGAGGTTAATTTATTTAGATTTTTATGAAGCATTTATTATAAAACTATCATCAAGAACTTATACAATTTTAAGATGTTTCCTTACGCAATCAAGCATCATTGGATTTTTCAATATTTCGTCATCAGATGCAAAGCTATAGATGTTGGAGCACCTTTGGGCCCCCACCCCACACCGCCTCTACATGTGCATTGCTTCCTAGAGTTCACACAGTCTATCACCCATTGACAGCTAGGAAAGGATCAATTCCAACTACCCACCACCACCTTTTGTTTAAATATTTCATTGTGAAATGCATTTTTTTTTTCATTTCATTCAGGATTTTTGATTAGTCTCTTAATTTTAGCTAAATGTGGTTAAATGCATAGCTTTTTTACCTACTGTATCAATAGAACTTTCCTGTAAAAAGTGGGGGGTGTAATCGTTAACTGATGTCTGCAGGCGCTTTTATCAACAAACTAATAACAGACGGAAAGCTTTACTTTGATAAGGTGAGTAAAGAGACTCTTGAGAATCCCGGAAAAACGCAGTCATCTCTGCAGTTTCAGATCAACACATCCCACTGAGTAGCAGCGGGAGATAGTGTGCTTTTTTCAGATACTTTAAGGCAAGGAAAGGCAAAGCAAGGCAAATTAATTTTTCAGCACACTTTCAGCAACAAGGTGATTAAAGGTGCTTTGGGTGATTAGGGGATACAATAAAAGCTACAGAAAGCCCATCAGAAACAAAAGAACATTCAAAAGAACATTAAAACACTACTGTTATGATAATCCAACTATTCCCTTACAGAAAAACCACATGTGGTTCACATGAATTTCACATGTGAATCACATGTGCAGCACATGTGCAAACATGAGGTTTTGGAACGTTTTTCGTGTGATCCACACGTGGATCACATGTGCTTCACATGTGGATCACATTTTAATTACATGTGATTCACATGTGAACATCATATGTCAACGACATATTGACATATTGATGTGATTGACGGGTGATTCACATGTGGTTTACATGTGAATCACACGTGGAAACTGTGACCAACTGTGACCACATGTGAAATTCATGTGGTTTTTCTGTAAGGGTTATTAATCAATTCATCAAATGCAGCTCCAAACAGATTAGTTTTTAGCCTTGATTTAAAAGAATTCAGTATGTCAGCAGCTTTGCAGTGGTCTGGAAGTTTGTTCCAGAGAAGAGGAGCATAGAAACTGAAAGCTGCTCTTCCATGTTTGGTTCTAATTTAATTGGGATGTTTAGTAGACTGGAATTCAAAGACCTGGGTGGTCTTTGGGGTTGGTATAATGACAACAGATCTTCAACATACTTTAGTGCCATTCATGGATTTTAAAAACTAGTAAAAGCATTTTGAAGTCTATTCTCTGAGTAACAGGGAGCCAGTGTAAGGACTTTAGAACTGGGGTGATGTGCTCTACTTTCCTGGTTCTAGTGAGGAACACGAGCAGCAGCGTTCTGGATCAGCTGCAGCTGTCTGGTTTACTTTTTAGACCTTTTAAGACATTGTTGCAGTAATCAATCTGACTAAAGATAAACACATGGATGAGTTTTCTCATCCATGAGGTCCTGTTGTGACGTTAATAACTAAATCCTAGAAATGTTCTTCAGATAATAGAAGGCTGACCTTGTTATTGCTTTTATTTGACCCTGGAGGTTCCGGTTTGAAGGTCCAGGTCTTAGTCCATTACTACAACTAGAGTACGGGCCCTATCGGTACTTTCTGGCTCTATTAACTGAAGCTGTGTGCTGACTCTTAATCGTTCCTCTTCAGATCCAAAAATAATTACTTCAGGTGTTTTTTTCACAGATGAGCACCAGGTTCTAACGATGATTGTGTTTTTTTACTTTTCAGGTACTGAATCCCAGATTTCAAAGAAGGAATAAGCCCAACAGAAAGAGACATCAGAAATCCATCCCTGGGCACATTATCTGGTTGCAGGACTCCTGGAGTTCCAGTTTGACTGCTTGGGTCCGGGAACTTTGATTCCTCAAAATAGACTTACAGGAGTCCTAATGGACCCCTCACTTCTTTGCGCAAACGACCCTCAGTTGTCTCCAGAGCCATTCATAGATTGTCCAACTGGAGTACTGGTACATGAACCAGGGACAGAGACTCTACCTGTGCTGTCCAGCCCAGCTGAAAATAACACAATAAACATTTCCACTGAGGAGAAACAAGCAGAAAGTGATAGTTTAAACTATGCACCATACAGCATGTCTCTTTGCTCAGGGTCTTCACAAAAGGATGCTTTCAGGGAACCTTGTCGTTTGGATCCATCAGAACCAGAAGGTGAAGCATTACCACCTTTGCCTGATCTCTGCAATGACTTTTTTCCAGCCCTACCCAGTAGAACAGAGCTGTATGTAGAGCCAGAGACATCTCCCGTGTACTGTCTGAAGAACAAAATCCGTACGACTGACTCCAAGAATTTAGACAGTGTTGAGGTTCCAGCACCTCTGTCAGATCTTTATATTTTTGAAAGCGACACACAGGACTTCATCCTCAACCACACAACAAATCCTCGTAAGATTATAAGCCCCGAATACCAGCCAATATCACATTCAGGGGTAGGGAAGGCAGACCAAGACTGTGATGCACATGTTCCAATGTGTTATTTAGAAGGCATTGAGACACAGTGTCAAAGCAGCTTTAGAGAGGAACGAGTCTCAGAGAACAACGTGTCAGAGGCGAGCCAATGTGATGAGTTACAAGCACCTGCTGTGGATGCCTGGGAGGAGGACTGGATGTCGGAAAAAGATGTGAGATCTGGGAAAGCAGAGGTCAAGGCTTTGACCCTCCAAAGCCAGGGCAGCGACAGCCTGACCGAGCTCTGGCTGGATGCATGCCAGTATCTGACAGGTGAGGATGCAGAAGACAAGGAGGCTTTGGATCATCAAGCTTTAAGCAACTCCTTACAAGAATCGGATTACAACTCAAGTGACAGTAGGAAGGTTGGCTGGTCACCAGTCGAGAGGTGGTCATCAGTAGACAGCTGGGCTAGTGCGCTCTCAGACTGGACCGGAATTATTGAGGATCCGCCGAAGGAAATCACGGCCGCCTTTGCAGAGATAGGGGCTGAGATAGATGCTTTAACACAAGCACTACAGGAGGTGACCACTCACTTAGAGCCAGTGACGCTTCAAGAAGATCAAAGGGCAACGGAGGTAGAGAAAAAGCAGCAAAAGATGGGTGTGCAGGATCAGCCTATAAAAACTCCTGATATCCCAGAGAGTTTCATTCCTTCAGAACAAAGCTGTCTTTCTTTGTGCCTTGAAGTTTCAAGACCTGAACTTCAGGACGGAGGAGGCTCCCAGAGTGTTGCATCTCTGCGTACATGTGAAGGAGAACTAGAGACAGAAGAACGCCAGAGTAGCCAGGCAGAGTACTCCCCATGCTCCGCACTGCAAAACATATCAGCTGGTTTGTCCCCTGTTGGAGCAGAATCTGATGAGGATTTGATTGAAGTCTCGCTCAATGTTGGAACTGTGTCCTTGGGTTGTTTGGACCTCCCTCAGTTTGATAGATATCTGAAGTCCTTTAAACAAGATTTATCTTCCAGTGATGAAGACCATCCAATTGAGCTGAAAATAACAGAAGATGTGGATTTGAACACACAAAGAAAGCTGGTGCTTGAGGAGGTAAGATGTGTTTTTAGTTTGTGGCATTGTAAACTTGAGGCAGATTTATGCTCAGTGTGGTTAGAATACATGTGGAGATTGATCTGTGTCTGTTGTTCGTGCTTGCATAAATTTTGAGCATCATTGATCTCATAAACTGTGATGCTGGAAAGATTCAACCTTTACACCAAAGAGAACGGCAAGCAGCTTTACATTGTTGGCCAATGAACAAACTAGTCGCACATTTTGGAAACAAAGCAAGAATGTTAAGAGACATTCCCGCTCATGTCCTTGTGATTGCTGCCATACTTTCAGCCAGTCAGTCACGTATACACCCTCTCACACAGACTGAACCCACTTGGGATTTGAACCTTTATCCTGCATTATTTGGATTAACCCTTTTGGCTTCCATCTCAAAAATCTGACAGTCGAGCAGTGCTGCAGGATCAGAGGACCCTGAGAAGAAGACTTCAGACAGACAGAAATGGCATCTAATAATAGCTGACAGTTCATTGATAATAGCATGCATCTGTGGTGTGTCAGGGTGGAGGGGTGAGAGGACAGCACAGCTGAGGACTGAAACACGACTCTGCCCAGTTCCAGCTGTCTTTTGCACCCTTAAACGCACTCGTTCAAACCACGTCTCAGTTAAAAAACACAAGATCAGGAGGCTGGGAGGTCTTCGGGGAGGAGAAGACTGCTTTTCATCTACTTGAAGCAAACAGCACGACTGAGCCATGCTGTAAAGCAAAGGGCATGAGTTGTACAGAGGGATGCACCTGGCAGAGTGGTGTTTTGTAAAGTTTCACTTTGTAGCTCTATAGAAAGGTAAGTGTTTTTTTAGGAAACAGGCAATCTGAGAAATATGTATATGTACTTTTTCCAAATGTTTTACAAATATATGTCTGAAAATTGTGGGGGAATTTGTGTTCAGCTGCATTAAGCTAAGTCCTGTCTGGAATCCTCAATTTTATTTAGGTCTGGACTTTGACTGGGCCATTTCACTGTAGTTATGGCTATATATTTAGAGTTGTTGACCTGCTAGAACTTATCTTTTGAACCTCTCCCTAAGCCTGAAGGCCTTTGCAGCCTCTAACGGATTTTCTTCCAGAATTACTCTGTATCTAGCTCCATCAATCTAAACAAAAGTATTTCCACAGCATAATGTTCCCATGACCATGTTTCACTGATGTATTCATGCTTATAAGAAATGTTGTTCCTCTGCTATATATTGTGTTTTGCATATAGCCCAAAAAAATGTCCTTCTGCACAGGCATGGTTGTAAACCCTGGAAAAACGGCTAGCTTTCTGAATTCTACAATCAATAATTGTTCTGTGAAAAGATTCTCTCACCTGAGTAATACATCTCTGCAACTCCTCCTGAGTTACCATTGACCTTTTGGCTGCTTCTCTAATTAATGGTTTACTTGTGTGGCCTGTAAGTTCAAAGATACAGCCATGTCTTGATATGTTTACAGTTGTAGCATGCTGTTCATTTATTATCGAAATTCTGCACAACTTATCCCTGACCCGTTTGCTGTGTTACTTGGTCTTCATGATGCTGTCAAAGTTCTCTAACAATCCTCCAAGGCCTTCAAAGAGATGAGGTCATACACAGATTGACATTTTTTGCAAGGTTATGGGACTTTTGAAGGGAACTAAATGCATTGGGTTTTTACAGGGATATCAGAGAAAACATACGCGTATAACACTTTTCAAATTTGTTTATTCATAAGTTTGTTTCATTCTTTTTAGTTATTCACTACTTTGTATTGGTCTATCATGGAAATACATTTATACAATCAAAGTTAAATCTGTATGATTAATTTTGCAAGGAAATGTACATACATATAAATGGCTAGAAACAGATTTATTGAATTTCTGAAAATCAGAGATAATTTTTCTTGTCCTTTGTCTGTTTTATCATTAGGCTTTTGGAGATGACCTGTGCAAAGTATTACATGAATGCACCCACCCCCAGCAGGGGTCTGTGACTGAGGAGCAGATTAAAGGAAACCCGGGTCAAACAGATCTCAGTATCTTCTCTGCACACATTCATAAAAATTCAAAGGTGCCAGGTGGAGAAAAACAAACAGACCTACATGTAGTTGGAGAACTCCAGGTGGAGTCAGGTAGTCCTGAGTTTATTATGTGCTTAGCTCCTGTCAGTGGTAACTCTGACCTCAACTGTCGTACAAACAGCAGCTTGGAAGGAGATCAAAGTTGCACCAAAACCTACCTGAGTGACAGCATCGGTTGTGGTCATGGGCCAGACTGCACACCCTTTCCGACCCTGGGTGGAATTACCTACAAACAATTTCTGGAAGGTCACGAGGAGCTGATTCATAAAAAGCAGAACACAATAAACACTGCTGAGAAATTCTCCCCAGATGAACTACGGGACCTGCAAGTTGAAGACACTGTGTGGCCTTTCCTCTCTGTGAATGAGGAGATTCACGATATCAGCAGAGATCTAGCGGGGTTCACTGTTTTTCCCGGAGATCATCTACTCATATCAGAGAACGATCGTGTCGCATGCATCACTTTAGATTTAAATGATCCATTTATCCCCTGGATTTCAGAACCCATCTTTGCAGCCGTTGAATCTGAGCAGACGCAGCTGAAAATGCCTCATAAAACCTCTAAGAATTCCTCAGACAGCAAAACACGCTCCAGAAAGGAGAAATCAGCTGGTCATCAGCATGGTGCACAGGCTCCCAAAAAACAAGAGAGTACATTTCAGCACGTTTCTAACCAGCAGACCTGGAAACAGCAAGAAAGCCACCCAGCTACAGGGGAAAATTGTGTTATTGAGAACAGTGAAGCTGGGCTTGAAGCCAAGGAGGCTAAACTTGTAATGGAGACTGGTGTGGGAACTGAGAAGGGCACAGGCAAGCCACATGGTAAGAAGAAAAAGAAACATGGTCATAAAACAACGGTTAAACATGAAGCAGAGGCATCAGTTGATCTGGAGCATGGAGCAAAACCAAAAACTGCAAAAGGAAAGGTGGATATGTTTGAGGCCAAGCTTGGCATTAAAGCTGGGAAGGCTCAGCGGGATGAGAATCAGTCTTTTGCTGCTGAAACAAAGACCCAACAGCCAGAGGATAAGGTGCCTCAGGGACCTCTGCATCTCTCTGATCATAAAGAGCTCATAAATGATGATGTTATTAAAAAGCGACGTGTATCAGGGAATAA
This sequence comes from Valencia hispanica, assembly GCA_963556495.2. NCBI lineage: Eukaryota > Metazoa > Chordata > Actinopteri > Cyprinodontiformes > Valenciidae > Valencia > Valencia hispanica. Next base: position 25,791,852 of record OY747717.1, on the reverse strand, counting down.
GTTTGGCAAGATTCTCAGTGTTTTGGAGTCCAAACTACCAAAGCAAGATGCTTTGCTGAAAGCAAAAGGAGAAGAGACCCAGACAGAGATCCCAGCTGTTCAAAAGAAAGCATACAGTGAGGTGGTGAAACAGAAGATCCCTCCAAAGGAAGGTGAGCATGCTAATCAAGCACTGTGAAACAAAGCAGTTTACTTCTTTGACATGCTCTTCTATTGATCATGGTGATGTTGTGATTTGTGCAGATCCGAAAGTGGTGCAGCCCATCCAGGCGGTGTCAGTGAGTGGAGACCCTCAGAGTATGTGTCTTTGGTGTCAGTTTGCTGGAGTGCACTCAGACTACACTGTGACCTGGAGCAGAGATAGCACACCGCTGGCTCGGATTAACAGAAGGTATTTACTGTCATTTTACATGACAAACTTGACCTTTCTTCAGACACTGCCACATGACACATTTCATCCAAATCAGTCAATCACAGTACCTTGAATGTTGGAGAACAACATTTTTGGTGTTTTGTCAAACATTGTCATTGGATTTATGTCAGGACTTGGACTGGACCCCTCAAACTGATGACTGTGGACTAATATAAATCGTAGCTGTGGCTGTATGTTTATTGCCCTGCTGGAAAGTGAACCTCCACACCGGGCTCAACTATTTTCCAGCCTCTAACTTGTTTTCCTTTCAGTGTTGTCCTGTATTTTGCTCCAACCATCTTCCCATAAATTTTGATCAGTTTCCCTGTCCCTGTTTAAGAAAATCATTACCGCTGCATAATTCTGCCACCACCATGTTTAACAGTTGGTACCTTGTGTCTTCTGAATGGCTTTTCTGCAAACTGCAAATGGAACTTCTTCTGGTTTTCTTTGAGTAAATATTTTCATCCATAAAAGCCTTTTTTGTGGTGTAAAAGACAAAGAGCTGTCATGTCTACAGATCCTTCCACCTGAGCTGTGGATCCCTACAGCTCCTCCAGAGTTACCATAACCCTCTTTGACTACTTCTACAGTTTAGAATGGCCAAATATCTTTGTACATTTGCAGTTGTGCCATATTCTTTTCCATTTCAAATGACAGAATAAACAGCACTCAATTAGATGTTCAAAAGTTGTGGTACGGATTTATAACCTAACCCTACTTTAAACTTCTCCACAACTTTATCCCTGACCTCGCTGTCTGCTGTGTTTCTTAATCTTCCTGATGCTGTTCAATAATGTTCTCTCACAAACTGCTGGTGCCTCCACAAAACAGCTGGACTTCTACTAATATAAAACAACACTTAAATAGATTCTATCACTTAGGTGACTTCTGACAGTCACTCTTTCCTTTGGATTCTATTTACATTCTATTTACCTTAGAGTAAAGCAAGATGATTAGAAGAAGTACACTTTTGAGATCTTTTTTTAAATTCAGGCATCCTTCCAGTTTACAATTACTATTACAGAACTATTTTATGCTGGTCAGTCACATAGGATCACAATAAATAAATTAAGGTTTGTGGTTGTAATGGAACAAAATGTAAAAAAAAAATAAAAAAAAATAAAAGAGTACTGTAGTCAATACTTTTGCATGGCACTCTATTTCAGCTTCTTTTCCACTCCCCATTCCAGTGCATAGAGTCACATTTCCTTAAAATATTCTTTGACCCCTTTGGTGCAGTAGTGCAAATGTCGCTGGTTTAGAGAAAATCGCTAAGCTCTATGCAAGGATTAGCATGCTGTTAGGATAGCAGAAAAGACTACTGGAAGGAAAGAGAAAAATGCTGTCTGTGATGTTTTAACTTGGCAGGAGTCCATGCATGAAAATTCGAAAACAGATATGTGTATAAGTAGTTTTTGTCTTAAATTTAGATCATTTAAACAGCATAAGTTTAAAAAAAGAAAGAAATTTGTGCATATAGCTAAAAAAAACTTCAAATCCTAATTTAAATTATTTTCAAAACACACAAGCACGAAAAAAAATCGTGTTTCTTACTTTGGGACGCTAGATCATCCTCCATACAAATGACAGATTGCCAGGTTTGTTATTTGGTTATTAAATTGTTTAAGTAATAGGACATTTGTGTCTCTGAAGTGCAGGAGACGAGAGCAGAGTGTCATTGATCATCGCCAATGCTTCCCACAAAGACCTGGGCAAGTATGTGTGTCAGCTCAGCTGCTCCCATGGGTCAATCTGCCTGGACTACATGCTCACGTATGAAGGTAAAGACAATATGAACCAAAACCTGTGTGATGCAAGAAAAATTAACAAACAAGTTAAATTCATCTGCTATCACCGTATTTTAGTTCTCAGTGAGATTGTCATACCAGCATCTCCAAAGATAATTTCATGTGAGTACTGCTAAAAAGCCACTTAAATTGAAAAATGTATATCAGTTTAATTTTTTTGTTAAGAAAAAAAGGAAAAAAGAAAACATCAAGTGTGTATCTCCTTCTCTCAGCTATGCCTGAAGTACTGTGCAGTGAAGAGGAGGATGCCCACTGTTCGAGGCTCTTGTTCAAAGAGGACTTTCTGTCGGATCAGTACTTTGGAGAGAACCACCCCATCAGCATCCTCACCGAAAAGGCTCACTTTGGCGAGGGGATGCATCGACGGGCTTTCCGGACTAAACTGAAGGCTGGTCAGATTCCCCTGTTAGTACCGGGACACTCCTGCGTGCTCAAGGTGCACGTCATCAGCTATGGGACCAAGAACAACGACGACCTCCTTCAGAAGAATTTCAATTTGGCTGTAGAGGTAAGAAAATAAACTAGTTTCATTGTAACACTAGTATAAACGCGACATATATCACTGTCATATTACAGTAACAGAGTCAATTAATTTTCTATATCTAAAATTCTTACAGGACCTGAAAAAATGTGTTATACGCACTTAAGAATGTAGGGTTGTGAATCAAAAATATTTACTGATTTTTGCTGTTTTTAAGCTACTTTGTAAATGATTTAGCAGTATGCTTTAAGACCCATTCCTTGTTACTTCCTGAATAATGTCTTGAGATGTTGCTTCAATATTTCAACATGTCTTTCCCCATGATGCCATCTACTTTGTAAAGTGCATCAGTTTCTCGTGGAGTAAAAAAACCCACACAACATAGTGCTGCCACCTCTGTGTTTCACAGTTGGGATAGGGTTCTCAGGCTGTTCCGTTGTTCCTTCAAGTGTAACAAAGGTGATTATGATCACAACACCAGAGAACATGTCTCCAAATCTTAAGGTATTTGTCCCTGAGTGCATTTACCAAATGCAATCTGGTGTTTTGTTGCTTTCGGAAAAATGGCTTCTTCCTCTTTGAGTGATCTTTCAGCCTGTGAAAGTACAGGGCTCAAGATGCTTTATTCAGCCTCTTCACAAGATCTTTTGCTTTTGTTTTGGTGTTGATATATTTCACACCGAAACATCTCTGGGACACAGAAGCTTTCATCTTCCTGGTCCATAATTATTATCTTCCTGATATTTTGTCTGATTATCTTTGCCTTTACTGTGATTTCACAGAAGGAAGCTGTGTGTTTGAGGTGTTGCTAAAAAATGCATCCACAGGCGTGGCTTTATCCGACTCAAATGTTAACCGGAAGCTTAGAAAGTCGTGGCATTATCACCTAGGCTTTCCTTAACTGCTTAAAGGTGTGGTAATACTAGTCTATGTAAACCTCTGAATAAATTTCAGTAAGGAAAGTTGTGGTGGTTCAGTTCCAGCTTCCATCTACATCCCACATGTCAGTGGGGAAAGTACTTGTTTTCAAGTTCCCTACCATTTAGCATTTGATTCAGGCTCTAGAGTAAAGGCACTTTAAGTGGTCACTATGACAAGAAAATTTCAACTGTACATGTGGATACATGGGTCAAAATAAAATTAAACATATGTTAATATTTATCTTTTGAACAAAAATTAAATAAATTCTTAAAAAATGTAGAATAGATCTAAAATCAGAACAAGAAAAGTAATTTTAAATAAGAAAATAAATACCTGGTAACATAAAAGTGAATTAATACCAAAAGAAAAAAATACATGGACATATTATACAAAAAGTATAATCATGAAAAAGTAAGGAATATCTATAGATGAATAAAATATGAAAAAAATTTAATGAGATGTATTAAATAAAACAGTAGTACTTTCCTCTGTAAATACAGTTTGTATTCACCATTAATGAAAGTGACTTAATAATAAATTATTTTTCTTATGATTATTAATTTGTTTAAATAACCTTTTTCTTAATGTTGAATTTTGTTATTTTATGCATTTTTACTATATTAATATTTATTTTCATCTTCATATTTTTAAATTTTCTTCATTCATGTTTTTCTCCTTTAATTATAACTGTGAATTCTTTTTATAATTGTGAAATTATAACTGTGAA